>VDFB02062651.1:214229-449718 GCA_007258455.2 Sequoia sempervirens
TCCTCATCCCTATACCCTATAACCTCACCCTTATACCCTAAGCCCTGAATATTCTTCCTCAACCCTATACTTAAAACCCAAGCCATATGTACTCTCAACCCAAGTCACCCTATGCATTATACCCTCAATTCATATCATAAACCCTAATCCCTATACCTTGCACACTTAATCTTATACACTCAACAAGCTGAATATTATCCCTCAATTGTAACCCTCAACCCTCTACCTTGTATGCTCAACCTATTACTTAATCCATAACCCCCTAACCCTAAACCCAAAAACCTCAACCCTCATCCTTAATATAGCCTATACCCTCACCCTTATATACCCTAAACCCAAAAGCATTACATACATACATACAACCATACATACATACATACATACATACATACAACCTTACATACATACAACCTTACATACATACATACATACATACATATAGGCATATAGACATACATGTATACATACATACAATAATGCATACATACATGCATACATACATACAAGCATACATACAGACATACATACATACATACATACATGCATGCATGCATGCATACATACATAGAAGCATACATACATACATGCATACATACATACATACAAGCATATATACATACATAAAGACATACATGCATGAACAAATATATATATATATATATATACAAGCATGCATACACCAAACATGCTTAATAAACTTGCACAAAAACAATTCCAAGCAAGACATAATGTGAGTGTGTTATAACACGCTCACATTATGTCAAGCTTGAGAAACATATGCCAAGATTTTGCAAAAAAGGAACAAAATATAAAACATAACATAACATGAGCATGTTATAACACATTCGTGTTATATCTTGCTTTGGGAATCCCCAAGCCTTATGCTCAGGATTTTTTGTGGGTTTCCAACCCAAAGGCTTATAGTGCCTTCCCAATGTCCAAAGACATGTTTTTGCATATTTTACAAGATTTCACATAATCTCATTGTTGCCAATCATCGGGTTTCCACATGTTTCAAGGTCAAGTAAATCAAACACCTAGGTTATGTTAGGCTCTCTCTTAGCTATTTAACAATGTAATTTTTTTCACATTTTGACAATGTTGAGGCTTTCATCTTTAATTTATTTTGTTTGTGTGTCCATTTTTTGTCAAAAACCAGTGTTTGGTAATTTTTACTTTATTTTTTAATTGTTCATTGAAATTTCAAATAAATTACACTTTTATAAACTAGACTCCATTCTACACATAGAAAAATTAGGCGTAAACTACATGTTGTTAGCTAATTTCTCACTGAAGCAATTTTAAAAATACCAAAACAATGTTAACCATTCAAAGAAGCCATAAAAGATGCTATGTTATATTTTTTTGACAAAACCAGCACCAGTTTTTGTGGCTCCCCTTTTTGAACTCCTTATCTACCATTTTAAAAAAGAATTAGTAGTTTAGAAAGTAGACTTGGAGCACTACAATTTTATTTTTTGTTGCATCTTAAAATTTTGAGTGTAAGTATCCTCAATTTCTCATCCAAGGTCAGTATTTCCTAATTTTAGAAAAAAACAAAAAAAAAAAACATGGGCACTTAATACCGCTTTTTGGCCCCCTATCTTTCTACACTTACCCATGTTGTCATTTGTAATCATTGTATTGGTCAATTGTTGTTGTTATAGCAAACCCTTGTTTAAGGAAGATTTAATATAAATAAAATTTTGGGTTTACTAGCCTTTAGTAGAACAAATTAAGGTTTGCTAAATTTTAAAGTTAAGTACTAAAGTCTAAAGTATAATACTAAATCAATAATTTTTTTAGTAAATATTAAAATACTTCAGGGTTTTATAAGGTTCTAGTTTTAAATATTAAAATCTCAAAATAAAATAAAAAATAGCTAAAATATTTTCCTTATATTTAGTGTTTAGTAAGGGCTTGATTAAATATATATTCAAATTTGTCCTATAATATTTACATTAATATTGACCAAAATATTGCATAAGTTCATAAAATAACCTTGTTGTAGTCATGTAAGATTGAGGGTCTTAGAGGGTTTCCATCCTAATGATATGTTGATTTGAAGGAGTCTGAGGGTTTTGCCTCAAGCGAATCTACTCCTATGGAAATACTCAAGTTTTGAAAGAGAATCAAACAAATTTTATGTTATAACAATCAATTGAATGGCTTTCCTCTTCCTAGTGCTACCTAAATAATCCTCTAAATCAAGCAATCCATAATTAATGAACTTTAATAAAATTTGTTTATTGGGGTTGTAGACAACTAAAATTGTCTCTCAAAATTTTGTTGTCAGATCATCACTTCTAAATTAATTAATATTTATTTTATTAATTGTCTTAGTTTTTCTACCAACATCAATTAAATGAAAGATTATTTAATTAATTAATCAATCAATATTCTAATTTTCAACCTTAAATAAATGAATTCACTATTTATTTATTTAAACCCATAATACTAGTTCCAAAAAGTAAATAAATAAAACTTATTTATTTCCTTCCTCTTTTTCCTCTCATATCATTAATACATTAAAATCAATTATTTAATAATAAAGTAACAAAAAAATGGTAGGGTGCAGTGAAGGCTAGGAAATTGAGAAGCACAAGCAAGGTGCAAAAAGGTGGATGGCAAAAATGAAAGGTGTGACAAGGCTGATCGTAGGAGATCCTAAAACTTGGGTGAAGGAAGCAGAGTAGGCGGCGTCGTTGGAGAAACTTTAGGAGAGTGCCTCAAAAGAAAGTTTGTGCCAAAATTCAAACTGGAACATAGGTACGAATCACAGTCTTGGTGGTTGGAATGGGTGGCACTAGAAATGCCTCAAGGTGTAATCAAACAAGGAAAAGATGGGATGGGTACCACAAGGGTGGCAGGACAGAGGATTTTTGCACTATAGATCCCCCTTCTGGATCATATAATGGGAAGAAGGTGGATTCTCCCAAACTGTCACTTAGGCAGTTTTTGGATATCCAATAGGGCAATCTAGCCGGGGGAATATGACAACAATGGTGCTAAGCTCAAATTTATTGAGGCCATTAATAACGATATTGGAATAGCAAGGATTGGTGGTCTGATGGTATGGGAAAAACCTAAATTGGGATAGTCTAATTCGATGGTGGCAAGAGTGTTGTCAAAGAGATTTGAAATTCAAAGTGTTAGTGAAGAGTTTCTTTATGGTCATATGTTCATCATTTGATATCAGAGAGAAGAGTTTTAAATGAGATTTATCTTATGACTGATAGTCGCTTTTACATCCGTAAGTGGGAAATTGGGTTCAATCCCCTTCATCATCAAATGGAATGGATCCAAGATTAGTACAAGTTACCAAATCTCCCTTTGGAATTGTGGCATCTAGAACCCTTGGAAACTATTCGCAATCATTTAGGTAGTTTTTTCTATGCAGAGGAATCAAGATGGCATCAGTACATGTGTGAGTTTTTGTAGAAAGGAAGTCATTCATCCCTCATTGGAGGGAAATTGAGATCATTACAAACTTAGGCACTTTTTGTAAACCACTTTGTGTTTCCTTTGAGATTTCTTACGAAGCAAAGGAAACCTCTTTAAGTGAGATCAGGGAAGATATGATCATGGAAAAACTTTGGGAGATGAATCCAAGCATGGAAGGTGAAGGTTTAGTGGGGACTAGTGTGGAGCAGCGGTCACAAATGGTAGGCTAGGAAAATCTTGGTATTCATCAAAAAGATCCATCCAAGCTCTCCCCAGATTGTAGAGAAAGCAAAAGGTGAGGTAGGATTCCCAACTCGGAGAAGCTCAAAATTGATGGTGAGGCCAATGGCCAAAAGAATATTTTAGTGATGTTAGGAGGAGCCCCTTCCCGAAGGAAAATGAAAATCCTTAACTAGAATATTAGGGGCTTAAACACCCCTAACAAAAAGTGACTGATTAAGTATCAACTGGAAATGTCTAAGGAAAAAAATTGTCTTCTCTAGGAAACAAAGTTGAATCAAGATGAGGTGGATAGTTTGGGGAAAATTTTGAGATTTTGGAAGATGTAGTATCAGTATGCTCAGAGGGGTATGCTAGAGACCTCATTTCCCTTTGGAGACCTCTGAGCTTGATAGCAGAAAAGGTAGTCTCAAGAAAAAGATGGTTGGCTTGTAAGGTAAAAGGTTTCTCCTCGAACTTGTGTTTTCTAATAGTAAATGTGTATGACCAAACACATGTATGCAAAAGGAGGTCTGGAAAGATTTGGATCATGTGCAGCAATGCAATCTTTGATGTCTACATATTTGGAGGTGATTTTAATGTCATATTGCACATAGAAGATAAATGTGGAGTTGTGGGGAGAAAACTTCAATCACATATAGACTTCAAGCAGTTTGTGGAAATGAATATATTGTTTGACATCCTAATTTCCAATGGGAAATGCCCTTGGTCAAATAGGCAATAGGGGTTTTGTTTCATATCATAAAAGTTGGATAGATTCATTTTTCAAAGGCGATTTAGGTGCCTTCCCTTTCTCCATGGAAAGTAGGATTATTCCTTACTATGGGTTGGATCATTTCCCTTTCCTCCTTGAAATCATGGGAGAAAATAGTCCATGTAGTCCATGTAGATGTCCATTTAAATTTGAGAATATGTGGTTCAAAGATCCTAACTTCCTGGATCTCATAAGTCAATGGTGGAAGGATCCCACTCTAGAGAGGTCAAAAATGTTTATCCTGACAAAAAAGCTAATATTGATAAAGTAGCACTTGAAACTCTGGAATAAGGAGTGCTTCAAAAATATTTTTGAGAGAAAAAGAAAATACGAGAGGAATTAAGTTTGTTGAATGAGGAAATCTATGCCTTAGGCATGGATGGTGGGACATTTTTGCAAGAGAAGGAGATTTTAACGAACTTGGAGGACGTCCTTTCAAACGAAGAAATATTTTGGAGGCGTAAATCATGTGATGTTTGGCTAACCACTAGAGATAGCAACACAAAAAAAATCATAACTCCACCAAAGCTAGAAGGGAGATAAATAGGATATCCCATTTAAAAATGGGGGATGTTAGGTCCTTGGATAAGCCAAAAGATATCTTTGTGGCCATTGTGGATTTCTTCCATAATCTTCTAAATGATTGGAGCGGCTCTAGATTGTAGGATCAGCAACACATTTTTTCTTGCATCGCCAAATTAGTCACTGAAACCCACAATGTCTTGTTGAATGGGGAATTTATAGTGGCTGAAGTCAAAGCAGAGCTATTTCAATTACATCCTGATAAGGCTCTAGCCTTGGATGGGTTTCCTGTAGCCTTTTTTTAGCGATGTTGGGAGATTGTTAGGGAAGATCTCGTGGCTACAATCAAAGACTCAAGGTTGATTGGGAAGGTTTTGAATGAAATCAATAACACCTTTATTACCTTAATTCCAAAGAAGGAAAAGTTGCAAAAGTTGGAGGAGTTCCACAGTCCTATTACAATTTGTAATACTATACATAAGGTGTTGGCCAAGGTTGTAGCCAACCATATTAAGAAGATCCTTCCAAACATTATCTCAACATAGCAAACTGGCTTTGTCCCTAGCATATTGATTCTTGATGGGGTGATTATTGTTTAGGAAGCAATTCATTTGATTTCAAAAACAAGGAAACAATCTATGATGCTAAAGTTGGATATCAAAAAGGTTTATGACAAAGTGAACTAGATGTTTTTATGCAATGTATTAGAGGCCTTCATCTTTAACAAATATTGGATGGATTGTATTTTCAATTGGATTGTGTTTCCAAGGTACTTGGTTCTAGTTAATGGCTCCTTAGAGGGCTTCTTTTTTGCCTCCTAGGGTCGTAGAGAAGGAGATCCTTTCTCCCATTTTCTATTCATAATAATTGTTGAGGCCTTTAGGAGTTCAGTTTCAAAGGTCGCCTAATCAAGATTTTTAAACAAAATCCAAATCACAAGGGGTATGGCTACAATTACCCATCAGTAATTCACTAATGACACCATGTTATTTGGCTTAGAGGATGCCCATGAAGCAAGGAAATTCAAAAAAATATTGACAAATTACTCGGCTACCTCTAGATAGGAGGTAAGTATTGAGAAGTCCGTGATTTTCTTTTTCTTTACTAATCCTTCAATTGAAAACTAGATCTTGAGAATTTTTAAGTTTAGAAATGGAAAGCTACCTTGCAAATAACTTGGTCTTCCTCTCACCTTTGGGGTGCAGTCTAGACAGCAAACTTTCAAACCCTTTGGTGTCAAAAATAGAAAAAAGGTTATCCTCATGGAAAGGGAAATGGTTACCTTGGGCAAGGAGGCTAACCATGATCAAAGTAGTAATTGCAGCTCTACCCATTTACATGATCTCTTGCCTACCTTTGTCATCTGGGATAAGCAATAAAATCAATCAAATAATGAAAAAATTATTTTGGAAAGGAAATATTAATCATAAAAAGTTATCTCTAATAAACTAAGATAAGGTCTATAAATCAAAGGAGGCAAATGGAGTAGGGCTGAAAATGCTTTCTCTCCAGAATAAGGCTTTTGGGGCCAAACTGGTCTGGCAGATGTATGCAAATCAAGACCTCAAATGGGTCAAAATGCTCAAAAACATGTATTTGGATGAAGAGGAAACCAACATCATTTCTTTTGACTTGCTTCCTAAGGGCTTAATAATCTGGAATTTCATGTGCAGCTATAGAGATGTTATCACGACTACCTCTCTTGGGACATATATGATTGTAGGACGACTCTTTTCTAGGAAGATTCTTGGGGTGATTTTAAAAAATTGATTGATAGAGGTGATCTCAGGCAAGCATTGGCATTGTCTAAGCAAATGTCAGGAAATTGTGTCATGGATTACGTGTGTGCATCTCAATCATAAATGGTTTTTTGGAATATCAATGAAAGGATGTTAGAGCATTGGGTCTAGACAATGCTACTGCTTTTTCTTTTGAAGAATCTTTAAGCAACCACACAATATTCTAAAGGGATGATAGAGATTGAATTAGGTGGTGTGGCTCTAATTTAGGTGAATTTAACACACATGATGGGTACAATCAATTGATAAAACATTTTGAAGATGCTTTTGAGTTGTTGAAGGATCTTTGCTAGCACAAGAAATGTTTACCAAAGGTCGAGATCTTTTCTTGGGTTATTGTGGCCCATCTAGATGCATGCTTTTCAAACAAGATGATGAAACTGGTAACCATCTTTTTATTAATTTCCCCTTTACTTTGAGGTGTCAGAACTGGTTATGTGATAAGATGCATTGGGTTTCAGCCCTTCCTAGGGACCAATTGAGTAGGTTTAAAGGTTGGCTCATACTTAATAAGAATGCTTTTTTTTCCTTTGGCACACAAGTCCTTCCTTTCTCATCTAGGAAATATGGAAAGAAAGGAATCATTGCGTATTCCAAAATTTTGAAATATCATTTCCTTCCTTCATTAATAAGGTTAAGGCAAGCATTATGGAAGTGCTTAACTCAAGATCGTTAGCTTCTAGCGGACAAATGGCCAGCTTAACAAGTTGGGATGTATTGATGAGGAAAAGTTGGAATGGTTTAAAGGTTCCCTCCTTTGTGGGAAAAGGTGGTACAAAAGCTCAAGAAGACAAGAAGAGTGTGTAATGGCACCCCATTGATAAAGGTTGGTACAATGTTAATTTTGATGGGACCTCAAGAGGCAATCCTAGCTGTTCGAGGGTTGGTTGCATCATCAAGCATTAGGAAGGGAAATTTATTGCTAAATTGGTAAAATCATTGTATATGGGTACTAACAATATGGTAGAAATGATTGTTTCCTCCCTTGGAATAAGGTTATGTAAGAAGGTGAAACTATCTAAGATTGTAGTGGAAGGTGATTCGAGTGTTATTCTCATTTCTCCCCGATCAAGGCATTCAGTGAACTAGAAACTTGGTGGAGTGTTGGATGACACCATGGTGTTGCTTAAGAGCTTTGAGGAGTTATATGGTAGAAAAATGGATCTTTGACATTTTCACAGTCATTTGGGTCTTTTTCCTATGATGCTTGACTTATTTTTCTTGGATTTAATGTTGTAATATGACTTATACATTCACATTAGGTCTTGAAAATTCAAATTATTAAGACTTTATGATGTCTTGTAAAGGTATTGTGAAGTGTTGTAACACATTTCTACACTTTTCTAGACTCTTGTTATTATAAATCATCTAAATATTCCCTTTTTATCCCTTACTAGGTCTTATTTTAAAGTGTTGTAAAGTCTTATAACAAACTTTCATGCTTTTCTAGACTTTTCATCACTAATTACACCTTTCTTATGTTTTATTTGGCCCCTTTATGCACTTGTAGGCCTTAATTAAGTTTGAATATAAACTTGGAAAATATCATTAAATGCAACTTAATCTCCAACACCCACTTGCATGCCTTAAGTGGGACCCACTCACCATGGGTAGTGAATGAGTCCCTCTTGGCACAAAATTAAAAATAATTTCAAATTTCTTTCAATTTTTAATCATTAAGACCTAAGGTTAGCTTGTGATGTTGTATTTTTGGGAAATTAGGGTATAGGTGTGTATAAATAAGTGTTTTTCGATCCATTTTAACCCCCATTCATTCATTCATTCACTCATTCATTCAAGCATTCATCCTTGCATTCAATCCATCTAAGCATTCAAGCATCATTCAATCAAGCAATTATCAAGCATCTTGGAGCACCCATTGACATATCTTCAGACTTCAACAACAAGGGTTTGGTGAGTTCGTGACACTTTCATGTTATTTTTTCATCATTCCTTTCTTATTTCATTTCATTTCATAGGGTTTGATTACCAAAGTTGGGTTTGACCAAGGAAAACCCCTATACTCTAACCCTTAACCATTTTCCCCCTCTTTGAATGTGTGTTTGCAGGTCTTGTAGGAAGTTTTTTCAAAGAGATAGGTGTTGAAAAGTGGTCAACAAGTCATCAAAGCTATTCAAGTCAACAAAGACCTAATTCAAGCTTAGAGACATCATTTAGCCCATTTTCTGTAGATTTAAATCCATCAACCTGACAAGAAGACAAGTACAGATTTGGACCCACAGAGTTGACATTTGAATTTGCCCACCAGGTTGGAAAAAGTGATTTATAAGGTTTTCAATTCCTAGCTCCGCAAAACCTATTTCAACAAAATTTACCAAAAGCAAGACTAATTCGCTAACTATGGTGAATGAGTCCCAATGGTCATCAATAGTAATTTCTAAGGCATTCCAGAACCTTCTAGCATTATAATTTTTCCTCCAAGTGCACTCCATTCAATCTCATCAAATTTTTTTTTCATTTGTTTATGTTTCTAGTTCATTTCTGCATACCACACTATGTTTTCAAATGCTTCATATTTCTTAGGTTTTGCATATATAATCAATCCATTTTATCAGCTTGTTTCATTTTGGCATATTTTTATTGTACTTGCATTAGTTTGAGTGAACCACCTAGATTTTTGGGGGTCTATCTCTCTCCTTTAGGTGAAAAACCCTAATTGAGCAAGAAAGTCATAGCACCCTACAATAAAAATCTATGGTTCAAGAATACATTGTTAATCACATATACCACGAAGGGAATCAGGAAGTGGATTCTCTTTCTAACTTGGGAGCAGATGGGGTAACATTGAAAGAGGTCTTCAAGACTGGTGTTCTTATTTGAAAAAGAAACGTGGGTGGTTGGGAAAGTAACTCTCAAAAAATGGAGTTGTGGAGAGTTAGTAATTGACCTGACAGTTCTCTTCATGGCAAGTTGCAACATAGAACTTTTCCTTTCACTATTGGCTATTAGCTTGAGATGATGACGTGGTGGGTCAACTTGGAATTCTAGTGGCAATCAACTTACAATAATGGGTTTAAGTGTCATTTTCTTGTCAAGTGAACAATTTATATGCATGAAGCTCTAAGAATTAGGAAGAAATATCCTTCGTACATTGAGGCTATCTCATAATAATGGTAATTTTATCTTTTCGTAGGCTATGGGCATATTGTGAGTTGGTGCTCTAACACACACCTTGGGACTCACTACTCTAGTATTGATTAAATATAGAAAATTTGGGTTCATTCCTTATGGTGATGTTCATTATTCAGGTTTTGGCAAGTGGTCCTATCTATGGTAGTATGGACACTCCAGTGTAGTTATGGAGGAGTAAGCAGCAAATGGAATTTATGGGCCCTATGATGACATTGAAGCTCCAGCATATCATCCCCCACTTAGACATGCTCACATTTGTAGCATTAAAATTCATTGCTGGTAAAAGCTTCATGGATGACAACTAGGGTTACAAGTTGGATACAAGCATTTCCTCCCACGTGTTGTTCGGGTTGCTATATGTAGATGTCTTGAAGTAAGAAATCAAATTCATCATGAAACAGCTATTCAGAAAATATTTGCTTCTAGGTTTAGAGGAGGCTTTGGCTACTACCAAGCCTAGGGTTGGTATCCCTCGACCGCAAGATTTGGGTAAGCTAGAGGTTTATGGGGAAACTATGAATTTTTATCCCTTCATTCTATATATCTAGAGGCTCGAGCTAATTGAACACAGGAGGCTTGCAATGCAGAAGGTTGCTTTCCTTAGTCAAAAGTTTCATCTCATGGCTGAAAGGAGTGCCATGTGGTAGTTCAACTTTAGTGTCTTTTCCCAGAACAATTTATGGGGCAATAGGTAATGGCCTTTGTTTTCTATTGTCTCAACTGGTATTAAATATATTACAATGTATATGGTGTCTGTAAAACAAAATGAATGTCAGTCTGGTTGTCCATCATCTAGGGATTCCTAGTGTAATTTTGTCTTTTGCACACATATGTATATTATGTTTTTTGCTCAATATATTGTCAGGTCTCTTCTTGTAATGGTTGATCTAGATGGCACTTCAAGGGTCGAGTGTGTTTGCTTTAAAATTTTATGTTAAGGAATGGCAATCTATGACCCCTCGTGGTCAATTTTGGGTAATGGTAGTTCTAGTGTATGGTGGAAGTTGGTCTTCTCCTACTACATAGTCCATGGAGGGTGATCCCACAATAGTGTTTTACAATTTTTGGCCAAACTAGACACTCAAATAATTTTTTTAAACTAAATCTTCACTTTCGGGAACCTATAGCAGCTAAACCGTGAGGAATTTGAAGATCATGCAAACTAGAGTTTCATGAAATTTTGTCTATAGATTCTAAATATATTTTTTTTAAAATTTTGGAATCATTTATTTCTTTTTCTATCCCTCAAAAATTATTTTTTCATTTTAAAAAGGATTTTGCATAACTTTTTTCCATGAGGATAAAATTATAATTCTTTTGAATTTGATTTGTAACTCTCTGTTCTAATCTAGCTCAGAGTTAATTCAAAACAATTATAATTGCCTAACGTTTTTTTTTGTATAAAATTCAATTTTTAAATAAATTCAAACCCATTTAAAGTAATGATCCTGTTTTTTATCAGCATTTTGATTGGTGTAAATGAGACTATAGGTTTTTTATCAGCATTTTGATAGGTGTAAATGAGACTATATTATAGGTATGGTTTAAAACTAGCAGGGTTCTATCCAAGGGGGTTTGGGGGGTTTGATTTAAGGTAGTTTGATCAAACTCTCTTCGATTGGAATTATTTAAATGGAACCTTTTAAGGCTTAAATCATTATAATAAATTTTTCAAAAAAATCAATAATATCCTTATCTTACCTATAAAAAAAATTTAATTATTTAATTTATGTTTCAATTATTTTAGTTCAAAGCTATTCTATTTATTATATTCACATAAATTTATAGATTTGAAATTTTATACATAAAAAAATAAACTAAAAAATTATTTTAATTATGAAATTAAATAAAAGCAAAGTATTTACTACATATTTTAAGCAGATATGAAAATAGGTTTACTTTAATTTTACTATTTATTTTTAAATGAATATAATAATAAAATAATAAAAAATATGATAATATAATTATTTTTATCTTGAAATTTTATTTTACTAAAAACAAAATATTTACTACATATTTTTAAAGAGGAATGAAAATAGATTTACTTTAATTTTTACTATTTTATCTTTTTACATAAATATTAAACTTTGAATGTCAAAATTTTCTATCTATTTAAAATATTGCATACACACATGAACACATAATAGATATTCAAATGAATAATAATTCTCCTATTTAGCAAATTTTGTCATATTGGACATATGTGATGTTTTGACTTACATCACATAAAATTGTTATATATATTTTATTGTTATATGTACGTATGCATGTATGTATAATTTTATTATAAAATTGCTATATATTTTATTACTTCAATGAATAATATCATTTAAAAATAAAAAATAAAAAAATTGAAATAAATAAAAAATAAAAATAAATTAAATTAAATTAAATATGAAATGATAAATATGCCCCTCCATAAATAAAAATATTGAAGGATTAGGAAAAAATTAAACTCCCAAAAAAATAAAAAAGCCACATCCTTGTGAATTTTACATGCAATATTTTGATGATTTCATACATGTGAAAATTAATCAATGGAAGAACTCGGAGCTCAATGTTTGTTTTCGGTACATGCAAAAATTAATGCAAAACTAAACTCCCAAAGAAAAAATAAATTATCCCTTTCAATATATACTCTTACTGTAATTTTGATTCTGAAATAAAATATTACACATTTAGCATACCCAAAATATGTTTTAATTCCTTCCAACATCTTGACTCATTTTTTAATTTTTTTTTTTTATGTATCCAACATCTTGATTCATTTTTTAATTTGTGTTTTTTATTTAATTACATATTCCCATAGGCTTAAGCTTGAAAACAAGAGACATAATTACTAAATAATAAGCACATAAACTTTAAATTAAAAAAGTCCCATGAAAATCAAAATAATAATAGAGGAAATTTGAGTGCTAAGCATGCATGTGAATTTGTAGTTATATTATTTATTTATTTTGGGTACATGCAGGTGGGATTGGAACTAGACATGTTGCATGTTGTTTTTTTTCACTTCACTTATTTTTTTTGGCATGTTCTTTCAGTTAGCTTTAATTTTGATTATTTAACTATATTTAAGCATGCATTCCTATTGTTGAAATCAACACAAAAGTCTATGTGTGTTGGAAAAGACTTAATTAGGTCAAAGTGGAAAAAGCATAAAACATAGTTTTTTATAGAAGAAATTTGAGTGCTAACTGCTAAGCATGCATGTAAATTTGTAGTTATATTATTTATTTATTTTGGGTGCATGCGGGTGGACCATGGGATTGAACTTGACATGTTGCATGTTGTATTTTTTCACTTCACTTATATGTTTTGGCATGTTCTTTCAGTTAGCTTTAATTTTGATTATTTAACTATATTTTAGCATGCATTCCTTTGTTGAAATCAACACAAAAGTCTATGTGTGTTGGAAAAGACTTAATTAGGTCAAAGTGGAAAAAGCATAAAACATAGTTTTTTAATAGAGGAAATTTGAGTGCTAAGCATGCATCTAAATTTGTAGTTATATTATTTATTTATTTTGGGTACATGTAGGTGGGATTGGAACTTGACATGTTGCATGTTGTATTTTTTCACTTCACTTATATGTTTTGGCATGTTTTTTCAATTAGCTTTAATTTTGATTATTTAAATAAATTTTAACATGCATTCCTATTGTTGAAATCAACGCAAAAGTCTATGTGCCTTGGAAAAGACTTAATTAGGTCAAAGTGGAAAAAGCATAAAACATAGTTTTTTAATAGAGGAAATTTGAGTGCTAAGCATGCATCTAAATTTGTAGTTATATTATTTATTTATTTTGGGTACATGCAGGTGGGATTGGAACTTGACATGTTGCATGTTGTATTTTTTCACTTCACTTATATGTTTTGACATGTTTTTTCAGTTAGGTTTAATTTTGATTATTTAACTATATTTTAGCATGCATTCCTGATGTTGAAATCCACGCAAAATTCTGTGTGTTGGAAAAGACTTACATTAGGTCAAAGTGGGAAAAGCATAAAACATAGTTTTTTAATAGAGGAAATTTGAGTGCTAAGCATGCATGTAAATTTGTAGTTATATTATTTATTTATTTTGGGTACATGCAGGGGGGGATTGGAACTTGACATGTTGCATGTTGTAGTTTTTCACTTCACTTATATGTTTTGGGATATTTTTTCAGTTAGCTTTAATTTTGATGCTTATCTAAATTTGTTTTGAAATAATTAAATAAGCAATCATCACTTCCTGTTCTCATATAGCATAAGTTTTGTTTTATGAGAATTCAACTTTTGCAATCCCTTGTAAGTTACTTTTTAATATTGAATATGAGATGTTATAAGAAGATTTTATTTCTGATGTGATTTGCCTTCAGTAGGCCCTGTTTTGCTGAATATGAAATGCTTTATAATTTTTTTTCTTTAAAACAGAAAGATAACTTTGAAATCTTGAAAATCTCTAATTGTATCAAACACTAATGCAGGTATCAAAAAACAAGCACAGTAGCAGTGTGTTTCAGATTTGCAATGGAAAAGGTATGTATATATGATATTTGTGCAGCACCAGAATTTTTTAAATTAGAATTTTGAAAAATCAAAAAATTGTTTCTGAAATCAATAGTGTATATTTTTAATGCACGTTGCTGATCACGTTCAATGATAAATAGTAAAGAATTAAATAACAGATTATGATTCCTAATGTTGATGTTCTTACTGGATTTTTCAAAGGAACCACAGGAACAAGGGTATCACAGCGCTGATTCATCTGGCTCTAAACCATTGAGTAAGGATAATGATAATGATAAGGGTAATACTATTAAAGGACATGAAGAAGGAAAAAAGCGTTCTAAACAGTTTAAGGGTACTTTTTCGCAAGGGAATGGAAAATGGGGAGCACAACTATACTACAAAAGAAAAAGAATCTGGTTGGGTACTTTCAAGACTAGTGAAGAAGCTGCCAAGGCTTATGGCAGAGCTTATATGAAGTACCGAGGGAAAGATGGTGAAATAAATTTCCCCATTGTACCACTTTCAGAAGTTGATAAACAGTTTCACGATTCTCTCACTCCTGATGAAATTAAGCATTTAATCAGGGATCACAATTATGATAGAGAGTTGCAGAATTGGTGCGATGCTCATTACAGACCTAATCAAGTGGTATCTGGTAATCAGGATATGCCTAATGCAGGGAAGAAGGGTAAGAATATTGTTCCAGGGGGGGCCGTGATGGATAGGCAGCATCTATTTCAAAAGTAGATGACTGTTAGTGATGTGGGTAAATTAAACAGGCTGGTGATCCCAAAACAACATGCTGAACAACATTTTCCTAAGGATAAGTTAAATTCCCAATCAGAAACTTTTCTTACATTTGTGGATACAAGTAACAGTAGAGAATGGCAATTTAGATTTTCATTTTGGAAAAGCAGCCATAGTTATTTGCTTACAAGACGATGGAGAAGGTTTGTCAAAGATAAGGATTTGAAAGGACGAGACACGGTTTCCTTTTCTAGGGATTGTAAGATGCCAAGCGAGAAATTTTACATTACAGTCCATGTCTCTCAGAATTTGATGAGCAACAATTGTGTGGAAGATCAATCTAGTTCTCATGAGTTACTTCAAGCAGAGGGATTCAACGACATCTAGATCAAAACCTTAATAAGTTATGTGACAAACGTGAATATTTTTGAGCCCAAAGAGTCGGAGAAATCTCAAGAAAAAATCAAAGTGGATCAGAATACAGATCAGAAAACCAGTAATCCTTTGGATGGATCTCCACAACTTGGAAAAAGAAAAGCTATGGAGGATGAAAGTGAAAATAAGTCAGATGATGTTATAAAGCTATTTGGGATTGAAATCGATCGAAAAGAAAAAAAACTGAAAGATGGAGTTGAAATTGATCCAAAAGCCAAAAAAGTATGGAGCTTCAGATTGATCCAAAAGCAAAAAAGGTGAAGTTTAGATTGAGTCCAAAGCAAGAAGCTATCTGGGATTGGGAAGTGAAGTTGAAAAGAGGATAGACTTATCGTTTAGACTCTAAATTAGAATTTGAATTTGTTAGCGTTTTGTTACATAGATATTGGGCAATGGCATGGATCGGGTCATCCATCATAATTGCAGTAGTTTTTGTTTTCCAGTGATTTATTGTTTTTGAGAGGCGGACTACACTTGTAAGGTTGCCAATCAAATCTATATTCCATGGTAGTTTTCTTTTGGATGTGGTGATGCAATTTTTTCATAAAGCTCTTGTACACTGCAATATAAGGTTTTTATTTTAAAAATATTAATTTTAATGATGATTAAGTTCTGTTCCTATAGATTAAGTATATGTTGTAGTAGCGTGTTATATATTATTATATGCAGATTACAAACTCGTGCAAATTCTATATTTAGGAACAATATTTTTATCTTTACGAAGCTTTAACACTATATGCAAATTTAGATCTATATGCTTAACACTATATACAAATTACATGATGCTAGCAGTTGCAGTGGCCGTTATCTACGGTTGTAATGGTTAACAATTGCAGTTTTAATTTCTTTTTCAGTTTGTCTAAATTAGAAGAAAAAAGTGAATCAAACTCTTTTTAAGTTTGTCTAAATTAGAAGAAAAAAATAAATCAATTGAAAATGTTTGATTGAAACTGCAGCATGAAACGAGTTTTTTATAACCTGTATTTAGTATAAATATACATTTTTTAAAGTAATTTAATATTTTAAATATATGTATTATGCATACAATTATATATAAGTGTAATAGTTAATTTATATGTGCACGTTAATTTTTATTTAGATTTCCATTTATTTATTTAAATTAATTACATATTAGTAATAAAGCTTTTTTTTTTTGTTGGAATTCTGCCCAATTACCAAAAGCTGGTAGCTTTGCATGGTTAGCTCTGAAGAAAAGGATTCTCACAAGTGATAGGTTAGAGAAATTTGGAATAGCAAGAGTCTTCAATTGTGTTTTGTGTAAAGAAGAGGTCGAAAAAGTTGACCATCTTTTGCTGTCTTGTAAAGTGGCAAATGAAATTTGGAGTTTTATCATGGGGAAATTAAATATATCTTTTCCGTTGCCAAACTCTCTTTGGGAGCTGTTCATCAGTTGGCCATTGCTTCACAAATCAGCTTTATTTGCAAGCATATGGTTAGTTACCCCTGCATTGGTGATTTGGTCTTTTTGGCTGGAAAGGAATAGATGCATCTTTAGAAATCAATCTGTTTCAGTTGAGAGAATAAAGCTTAAACTTGAAAAGTCAATCTCAGAAGTGTCCAATTCTTATGTTGCTAATTTCAAATCAGCTTCATTTATATTCTCTACATGGGATAATTTTATTTTGAACAACTGGAAACATATTGTCTTGCCTCTGGAAGGAGCTCCAATGCATCCCAACTCACTTAAAGTGGATAGAAGTATGGTGAAATGGATTCTGCCAAGTTCTTCCTTTTTTAAACTCAATTTTGATGGAGCATCCCGGGGAAATCCTGGCATTTCAGGTGCAGGCTGTTGTATAAGGGATTTCAGAGGTTCTCTGATTGGAGCAAAAGCAGTTTATCTTTCTTCTTCTACAAATAACATGGCTGAAGCTCATGCCTTGTTAGCAGGGATATCCTTGGAAAAATCTCTTAATATTAAGAAACTTCATGTGGAAGGTGATTCGCTCATGATAATTAATGCGTGTAAGTCAAAGAAAGTCTACAATTGGAAAATAAGGTATATCCTTCGGATAATTTCGGATCTGCTAGCTGCATTTGTAGACATTCGGATATCTCATACATACAGAGAGGGTAATAAATTGGTTGATGGTTTAGTTAATTTGGCATGTGACTGTCAGGATATGATTATCACTAAAAATAGTGATGACTTGCATCTTCAAGAAATTTGGAAAACAGAGCATTCTAGTTGAATCATATGCCTTCCCTAAATAATTGGTTATCTCTTGTTTGAAAATCTAGGTGGTGAAGTGTTTTGTTGCCTTAAAATTGTTGCAGTCTGGAGTTGGATGCGGATTGTTTTATATTAATACATCCACCTTTAAGTTGTAAAGTTTCTGCGGTATGTGTTTTCTTTTGATGCACATGCCATTCAAACTTAACAAATCATGATGGGGCTGATGCTTAGCTGGACTTACGGTCACCTCTCAAGGATCACATCCGTCTGTATGATGATGCTGGTATTCATGTGGAGAGTAAAGGTACATAGCATTTATTTTTCAATCACTCTTCTCTGTATTGGGAGTCATTCCACACGAACGAACTGTCACGGCAACCTGGGCAGTATTTTCCAATATTACACCGCATTCATTTGTGGTCTTTAAGGAGTGTTTAAGGAACAGTCAACCATCTCAATCTCCTTCAATGGGTTCCACTTCGAATACCAAGAAAGCAACTACTAGTTCGTTCAGTCATGGTGAAGAGGGGACGTCCAATTCAGTCCGCATGGGGTTTTCAAATTTCTGAGAAGCTGGTTCATCAGGATTAGTAGTCAGTTCTTGAAGTATTTTGTAGACAGTATTTTTAGCGTTCTCTACTTCTTCTTATTAGCTGACTTTATGGAAGGATTCTTTGTATGTAATTGGGATGTTTTGGGCAGTATGGTTTTAGGATATGGATGTTGAATTATATGTCAGATGGGCTTTAGGTGTGTGTTTCAGATTATGGTCTCTTTTTGAACTATTTTCACCACTGATCAAAGACTAGTTGTAATATTTCTCTCTATATATATATATATGCATTTGTGCCTTTTGTTTTTTTTTAAAAAAAAAGATGTTATGAAATAATTGATAGACACAAATTTATAATCATGTCAATTAAATATTGTGTATTAATGTTAGTTAAATTAATATTTGGTTACATCATTACAAATATTACTTTTGGTCATTGTTGCTAGCTCTGGTTTTTTTAAATATGGATGTGTTAATTTAAGAGAATTTTGATAATTTTATAAGAAATAAATAACTTAGAAGAAATTATAATTTATCAAAAGTGATAATCATTTACAAATACTCTTAAGAGTGATATTTCATTTATTAACCTTAAACATGAATTTGTAATTTTATTTCATTATATTAATCTTTTTGAGTGAAATTAAATTATTACTTAAGGATATACTATGTAATAAGCTACATTAAAAATGGAAAAATCTTAAATATTAAAAAAAATTGCAGAATTATCTATTTGTTATGTCATACGTACTTTTCTAGATGAAACACTTCTTTAATATATTTATTATGTTAATGCTTGTTTATTAAACAATCATTTTTTATAGAATTTTAATGTGTGGAGGTGTAATATGAAACTAAATATACATTATTTATCATGTTCTTAACCATGATTTGTGACCACCTTATAATTAGTTAGGATCAAATTTTAGAATCTATAATGTTGATATATTTTATATTTTTTACTTAATGGAGGTGAATATTATTTCAAATGTCCATTTTAATTGTTCAAGATGAGAAATAAGATGATATGGTTTGAACATGTTAATAGTGCAGATCGTACCATTACCCATTAGGGTTAATAGTGCAAATCATGTACCATTTCCCATTAGGTTGAAATCAAAAAATGATGGTGGATTGATGAACGAAAATGGTCCCAAAGAGTTAACCACTAAAATAGGTCTAAATCCCAAACCAAAAAGACTTATGGAAAATGGGGATGATAGAAGACTAAGAATTTTTTTAATAAATAAAGATAGCTTATGAAAAGCACATGGAAGAAGAAAGGGGGTTGAAATATTTTTTAAAAATAAGAAAGATTTCACAAAAGGATGATAAAGGCCACAAAATCCTCTAAAGAGTACATGAAGAGGGTTGTTATCGAAGATTATTTGATTCTTCCAATAGATGAATAGATAGTCATTATACCACATAATAATAATGAAATGTCTCAGTAGCGTAAAAGGAATACAAAATAATTTGACTTAATTTATAGATACAATAAAATAAAAAGATAATTTTTAGGAATTAATGATGAAAGGGCTTCTAAGCCATAGTACTTAGAAAAAGAATAGAAGTGGTGGTACTCCACAAATTGGATTTATGTCCCTAGAGTGGTAATGATGCTTTATAAAATTATTATTTTTATTTTAAATACATATTTTGAACCATATTATTCTAACATTAGAGTCAAAATTAATGAATAAATTGAGGTTATAAAATTAAGATTACAACACACTTGTAATGCAAGTTATTACAAGGGTATTTCTATAGTAATTAAACTCAAAATAATTTTAGAAACATTCCAACAACACCTAGGTGCATGAAAATTATCATATCCAAACTATTTCTTCAAGAATCAATTTATTTAGGATTTAAATATATGAAATGACCAAATGAAACCTATAAACATGAGCTAAAACCACTCTCAAATGTGGAACCAAAAATAGGTGGAAAATCTAACACCCAAGTCATGGAGAATCAAATCCACCCTAGAATAGTAAATTTGTTACATTTGTCATATGTTGTAGAACACTACCCAAATATAACACTCCATTTTTTGCTTCATAATCACCCCAAATCATGCTTAAGAAATGCATCATAGTGCTAGTGAAGATTCTGGAGCAACTCCCCTATGCTTGGATCTTATGCATCATAAGATTTTACTATAGGTTCTCATATGTTCCTACCAAACTAGGAAACCAAAATTTTCTATAGATAGAAATTTTAAATAGATTTTACAACATTCCTTAAGGTACTCATACGTGGTATTTTATGCCAAAAAAATTGCACACCCCATTTTTGTGGAATAAAATTAAATAATAATACCATACTAAATTGTTCAATATTAACTATGGGAGATGTCAAATAATTTTTTTTTGATAACTTATAAAGTTTTAAACACCTTAGATCCCAATATCATTCCACTTATTGAATATCTTGGAAGAGCCAAGGGGACATATATTATTATAGATTCAATTCCTAGGGGCTAAAAGGCCTATAGACTCTAAATATATTCCTACTATATTCAATAAAGTTCCCCCACCTATCTAAGAATGGGGTTCAAGGTTTGAATAAATTTTTTCCATGTATGTCTCTATCTTCAAGGTGGTTTTTTTATCTAGCGATCTATAGAGATTTTCATGTTTGTCTTCTAATATTTAGGTTTCCAAATAGCCAAGGTAGGGCTACTCAATTCATATGATATGGTACAATGCTTCTCCCATTCAATGGTGAAATTGATGCCCCTATCTCTATATTGTGAAATTTATGGTCAATGAAAAGCTATATCAAAAGAGTCATATATTTATAGTAGGATAGAGATTAGGCATAGTTATAGGCATAGGTGGTTGTAAGTGAGGGAAACCATTGGTGTGCTTATTTTATAACTTTCTTGACTATTCATGGTTTCAAAAAGGAAAATTATAATTAATTAATTTACTAAGTCTATAAATGTATAGTTATACAATTTTAATAAGGTTTTGATATTAGGATAAGGTGATATTAGACTTGCAATTCTAATTATTTTTTCATGTATCTCCATGTTCCTTGGAATGTGTTAGATTCCTAGGGATATTCAAAGACAAGGAAAACTTTAAGGAACCCCCGTCGACGAAGGTGTAAAATCCTGGTGAATCTTGTATGCTTCCCAAGAAAATTTTTAATTTTAGAGGCGATTTTTTTCAGTTTTCAGGAAAAAAAATCTCAATTAGTGAATCTTTTCGAATCGGTAGAAGTCTGTGGAAAATATTGGCAAATTACAAATTCTTTTAAAACCGATAAAATATTTTCATTGGCGATTAAAATTTATTTTCAAACCTAGAAAAAACTTGCATTAGAGAATTAAACCTATTTTTGAAATAGAAAAAACAATTTTGTTGGCGATTAAAACTTTTTTTCAAACCAAAAAAATATATCCATTGGCAAATTAAACCTATTTTCAAATGCATAAGAAAAAAAATTGGTGAATCAATATAACCACGACCGTTCGAAGAATTTTTTATGGATGATTGTAGTTGCATTCTAGAAGTAAATCTCTAAAGTACTAGATTGTTTTAATTGAAACCTCTGAAATAACACTAGAACCATTAGATTTTCACAAATCAATCATTGAGATTTTATTAATTATTTAGGTCTATCGGCCATCGTGCTCTTGTTTACTGTTTAATATTACCTAAGTCAGACAAAAATATTTTATGACAAAGCTTTAAATCTTAAGTCTTTAATCCTAAGGGTCAAGTCTCATCAACCTTGCAATGTCCCCATTTTAAATCATGCACGTGCATAAAGTTTGTTTTAAAAAAGAAGGACCATTCAATGAATTTTCTGATGGATGCTTATAGTTGCATTTTGGAAGTAGAAATCAATAATGGTTGAGATTTATTAATTATTTAGGTCTATTAGCCATCGCGTTTGTTGCTAGATCTAGTTTTTTAAAAATATGGATGTGTTAATTTAAGAGAATTTTGATAATTTTATAAGTAATAAATAATTTAGAAGAAATTCTAATTTATCAAAAGTGATGATCATTTCCAAATACTCTTAAGAGTGATATTTCATTTATTAACCTTAAACATGAATTTGTAATTTTATTTCATTATATTAATCTTTTGAGTGAAATTAAATTATTGTTTAAGGATATACTATGTAATAAGCTACATTAAAAATGGAAAAATATTCAATACTTAAAAACATTACAGACTTATCTATTTGTTATGTCATACATACTTTTCTAGATGCAACACTTCTTTAATATATTTATTATGTTAATGCTTGTTTATTATACAATCATTTTTTATAGAATTATAATGTGTGGAGGTGTACAGAAACTAAATATATATATATTTATCATAAATTTTAGCCATGATTTGTGACCACCTTATAATTAGTTAGGGTCAAATTCTCCTTAGAATCTGGCACAAGTTGATATATTTTATAATTTTACTTAATGGAGGGAATATTACTTCAAATGTCCATTTTATGGGTTGAGAAAATTTTAAATAATAAGAAAGATATCACAAAAGGATGATAAAGTCCACAAAATCCTATAAAGAGTACATGAAGAGGATTGTTATCAAAGATGATTTGATTCTTCCAATAGATAAATAGATAGTCATTATACCACATAATAATAATAATGAAATATCTCAGTAGCTAACTATCCACTTAAAAAGAATACAAAATAATTTGACTTAATTTATAGATACAATAAAATAAAAAAGATAAGTTTTAGGAATTAATGATGAAAGGGCTTCTAAGCCATAGTACTTTGAAAAAGAATAGAAGTGGTGGTACTACACAAATTGGATTTATTGACACTAGAGTGTAGAAGTAATGATGCTCTATAAAATTATTATTTTTATTTTAAATACATGTTTTGAACCATATTATTCTAACATTAGATTCATAATTAATTAATAAATTGAGGCTATAAAATTAAGATTACAATATACTTGTAATGCAAGTTATTACAAGGGTATTTCTATATTAATTAAACTCAAAATAATTTTAGAAACATTCCAACAACACCTACGTGCATGCAAATTATCATATCCAAACTATTTCTTCAAGAATCAATTTATTTAGGATTTAAATATATGTGTGAATGCAAGTATTTTCTATTCTAAATATGAAAAACAAGGTGAAAATCAGAAAGAAAAACACTAACAACACCTCAAGGTAAGGCCTAAGTTGAATTAAAAAAAAATCAAGAAAATAACAAACTAGTACCTTGCTTGAATTGATGAGTTGGTTGGACCTTTTTTATAGTTGATTTATGTACTCCTTTGATGGTAAGGGGATAAAAAATGGATGGATACAATATGGGATAATAGTTAAGCTAGGTATGCCATGAAGAAGAAAATGAAGGTGTAGATACAAGATAGATTGAATGCAAAGAGTGCTTGAATGGCTCACAATTTTGCTAGCATGAGGGTACTTGAATGCTTGAAGTGTTGAAATGCATGAGAAGAGGGGGGTATCTATAGAAGATTTTGAATTCTCTAGAGAATTCAATAGTCAGAATTGAGCCACCATGGCCAAGATGGAAAGCCATGGTGAGTTGAGGACTCACAAGCCCTCACATCTTGACATGTGGAGGGTGAGGTGTCATAGGGTAGGATGAGATGGAAATAGGTACAAGTAAGGTGGAGGAAGAAAAAATGATGTGGAAGAAGGGAAAGTACTTTGAAAGTACCTTGGGGGATGAGAAGATTTGCTCAAAAAGGAAATTCTTGTCCCCAAGTGAGAATGAAAGTGACACTTGAGGAATTTTAGAATTCCTCAAAAATGTCAATGGGGAAGAGGAAAGTAGTTGGAGAAATAAATGGATAAGACAAGGTTCCCAAAAAGATAGGATTTTGACACATGTAAGTGATGTGACAAGTCAAAGGTTCTAGAAAACTTTGGCACATGTGAGTGATGTGACAAGTCAAATGTTTTAGAACTTGCATGGGAATAAAGAGCCTTGGAAGGATAAATGTGAATTAGAAATTCACATAGGGAAGAGAGGAGTCTTGGACGAATAAATGTGAATTAAAAATTCACATGGGAAAGAGGGTCTATGCTAAATATGGAATATGTAAAGGTTGACTGAAAAAGTATGCTAATGTGGCAAGATGATTAGATTAAGGTTGTGCAAATACCTGATTAAGGAAAATAATGAAGGATTAGAAGCAAGTGGAAGATTATGAAGGATGTGACATTAATCTTGATTAAGTGATGCACATCCTAATTATGGGTTAATAAATTTAATGTAGATTAGAGGAGGGTTATGGAAGATGTAACAAGGAGAGAGAGAAATGAAGAATTTAAAATTGATTTAAATTCAAAAAGGCGAAATGACTAAATTAAATAAATTGATATATTTATTTAATTTAGAGAGGAAAGAATGAAAGGTAAAGTATTTAATTATTAAATTAAATACTTTAGGAACCTTAGGTAGAAGGTGAAATATTAATCAAATAGATTGTTTACTTAATATTGATGAAATAGATGAATAAAGTAGATGAGTTTGACCATGTGGGAGTGGTCAAATTTGGATGTCTACATTTTTTCCATCTTTGAATTATTGTTAGAATAATAGTTTTTTGAAGAAAAGAAAATGCAAATGACTCTATAGAGGAAGCAACTAGAAAAATAATATTTCAGCATAGAAGAAGTTTCATGAGCTACCCAAATAGAGGGAAATGGAGGGAGATTCCCCAATCTTGCAAGGGAGTGACCGTGACAGAGGGATGGGTAAGAATGGTAGGGTATGCCCCCTCGAGAGGGCAGTTGGGGAAGAAAAGGGGGCCCTGGGTGACTTATTCATAGGAAGAAATAGATGGTACGATTGGATAGATCTCAAGAAACCAAGCAAGTTTGGATTTTGAACAGAGTCAATCAGAGATACGGTTTATAAATGGCGGCCCCAGGAAGATAGGGAATTAGTTGGGGGAAAAGAATTTTTAAATAAAGGAAAAAAATAACCTTCACTAAAAAAAGTTAAAAAATGAGGGAAAATCTATATAAGGTAATTTGAGAAATTACCACCCCTCATTTGCACTGTAGAAGTTGAGTAAGAGAGAGAAGAGGAGAAGAAGACGAGGAGCCAAGATGTCGGAGGACTATGACTTAGACATTATCGATAGGGGGACGAGGTACAATGGTTTTATCATGAGCATGTGGTGCCAATCCAGGTTAGATTCAAATCCCATTTCATGATTTTTAGCATTGTGGATGTATTTTTTAATGTTTATGCTTATTTAAAAATATGGGTTTTATTTCCGGGTTAGTTTAGAAAAATGGGATGGATAAGAAAAATCACCAATTAGAGGTATAGGGAGGGGGGTGAATTTTCCCCAACCAAAGGATAGAGGCACCCTAATTTTTTTTTTAAAAATGTCTAGGATGGGGCAAGGAGGAAAATAGGTCCATATTTGGGTGATTACAACAAGGGGATCGGGGCATATCTGCCCCTTTCCTGGGCGGGTTCACCCTAGGAGGGGCAGGTCTACCCTAGGCCGAGGGCAGGTCCGCCCCACCCCAGAAAGGGTGGATCTGCCCCACCCTGGGTGGGTCTCCCAAGGAAGGGTGGATCCGCCCCATGCCAAGGTGGGTGTACCTCAGGCTAGGGGCAGGTTCAAATCAAGTTAAAGGGTGGTTCAACTTACCATAAATAAATCCAAGGGGAAGAAGGGTTAGAGAAAAAGCGAAAGGATGAGTTCCCTGTGTTAGGAAACAAAAGCGATAGAAAAAAAAAGAGACATAATCGACTATGGGTGACAGATGGGATGGTATTTTGACCCATTACCACAATAATTCAGTGGGCTCGAGGTGCTGGCAGTGATGATGAATGACCATGACTAGAGTGGATCGCCACAACTTGGAGCATTGATTGTTGCACCCCATTAGTCTACCCGGGACTATTAGGTGCATCGAAGCTATGCTAACAAATGGGGCCATATGTAGCGATGGGAGGTCAGACATCGGCGTTTCATCTTCCACAGGGAGAGGATTAAATGACCCCGGAGGATGATGGTGCATTCCCCGGCGGCTACCCGCCAACAAGTGACGTCTAAAGGATGAGGTATACCCATGGGTAAAACCCGATGACTATACAGTAAGCTGCCTTGGGCAAGATGACTTTACCTATGAAAAGGGGAAGTTGGACATAAATCAACAACTGTCATTGAGGGCGCCACCATTACCACTATATCTATGTGGGATGATCAGTGGACTACTGTTGCCAGACAAGAGCAGGCACTTCATCAGCCTGAGGTTTATAGAGGTGATTTGACATATTATCAAGTGGAGAGGGGGACAATTTTCATGGGGTACATGTGTGTTGGCATAACTATATAGGGACATGCATGTCATTTGTTATCGAGAGGTGTTGAGTGTGGCGTACGCGGGCAATTTGCCGGTATAATACAATTAAACGCCACGAAGTTTGCCGTTCGTGAGTGGTGAGGATAGACTACGGCCATAAACACGATAGCCCCGGTGGTATGGTCGTGGATGAGGGTTGACCTGCGATAAATGCTGATGTAGACAGATGGAGGAGATCTGGATTAACTGGCAGGAGCGGTTTCAGCATACGCCTGGTAAAATGCAAAACGTTGACCTACTCTGAAAAGGATGCAAAAAAAGATGCAAAAGAAGAGAAAAGAATATTGACACCTCACAATTAGCCTAGTTGGATTAAAAAAAATAAAGATAAAAGAGAAGCTTATTATACCTTGTCTTGAATTGATCCTTGGTTGGCCCTTAATGGCTGATTAATGTGTGCTCTCTTTAATGGCAAGATGCTAAAGTTGATGCAAATGGATTGAAAATGATGAGGGTTTGATGAGGATTTGAATGAGCGAAATGGGTAGTTGAGAAGATGAATACAATGGATAGGATGAAAGCTTGAATATGAAATAATAGTGGATGAAAGTAGATGCAAGAGCTTGATAGTTGGAGAGATGAAGTTGAATGAGTTTCTAGTGTGTGAATACCTAATGAATGAGAATGAAAGAAAAATCTTTCATTTTATGGAGAGAGGCCCTAGAAAGATGGAAGGTTCAGATCTTGCCACCATGGGCAAGATGGATAAGGACATAGGAGGTGGAAAATGACATGTAATGGGAAGGTAATTGTAAGTACCTTGACATGTGACTGATGTGACCTCTCAATGATCACATGGGAAAGAGGAAAACTTAGGGAGAATAAAAGTGAATTTTAAATTTACAATGATTGGGAGGATCTTCTGGATAAGAAATGGTTCAAAAAGAAAGGTGAGAAGTACCTTGGATAAGACAAGGTTCTTAAAAAGGTAGGTATGTGACTGATGCGACCAGTCAAAGATTTTAGAAGACTTTGACACATGTGAGTGATGTGACAAGTCAAAAGGTTCTAGAACTTGCATGGGGAAGAGAAGATTCCTTGGAGGAATAAATGTGAATTAAACATTCACATGGGGAAAAGAGAAGTCTTCGATGAATAAAAAGGAATTAAAAATTCATTGGGGGATGGGGAGAGTTGACAAAGATGTTGATTGGATTAGCTAATTAGCAATTAGAAGATGATTAGGGGTTAATGAGGATCATAAGCCAACTTGCAAAAGTTGGAGAATATGACACATCATAATCAAGGATTAGGCATGTGCACATCCCTAATGATGAAATTAGGAGATTGATTAAGATTAAGAAAAGGATGTGACATGTGAGGAATTAAATAAATGTCATATTTATTTAATTCATTTGATGAGAGGGGGATTAAAGAGTAAGGTATTTAATTGTTAACTAAATACCTTAGGGGTTAGAAGAATTTCAGAGGTATTAATTAAATAATAGTGATATTACTTAATTAATGCAGAAAAGGGGATATTTAGACCAAAAGGGGTAAATTTGGACAAATTCAAGTGTCCAAATTGAGGTGTCTACAATATGAAATGACCAAATGAAACCATAAACATGAGCTAAAAGCACTCTCAGATGTGGAACCAAAATTAGGTGGAAAATCTAGCACCCAAGTCATGGAGAATAAATTCCATCCTAGAATAGTAAATTTGTTACATTTTCCATATGTTGTAGAACACTACCCAAATATAACACTCCATTTTTTGCTTCATAATCAGCTCAAATCATGCTTAAGAAAAACATCATAGTGCTAGTGAAGATTCTAGAGTAACTCCCCCTATGCTTGGATCTTATGCATCATAATATTTTGTCATAGGTTCTCATATGATCCTACCAAACTAGGAAACCAAAATTTTCTATAGATAGAAATTTTAAATAGATCTTACAACATTTCTTAAGGTACTAACATGTGGTATTTTATGCCAAAAAAGATTCCACACCGCATTTTTGTGGAGTAAAATTAAATAATAATAATACCATACTAAATTGTTCAATTTTAACTATGGGAGATGTCAAATAATATTTTTTTGAGAACTTATAAATGTTTAAACACCCTAGATCCCAATAACATACCACTTATTAAATATCTAGGAAGAGCCAAGGGGACATATATTATTATAAATTCAATTCCTTGGGGGCTAAAAGGCCTATAGACTCTAAATATATTCCTACTATATTCAATCAAGTACCCCCACTCATCTAAGAATGGGGTTAAAGGTTTGAATAAAGTTTTTCCATATGTCTCTATCTTCAAGGTGTTTTTTTTATCTAGTGATAGAGAGATTTTCATGTTTTTATTCTAATATTTAGGTTTCCAAATAGCCAAGGTAGGGTTGTTCAATTCATATGATATGTCCCAATGCTTCTCCCATTCAATGGCGAAATGGATGCCCCTATCTCTATATTGTGAAATTTATGGTCAATGAAAAGCTCTATCAAAAGAGTCATATATTTATAGTAGGATAGAGATTAGGCATAGTTATAGGCATAAGTGGTTGTAAGTGAGGGAAACCATTGGTGTGCTTATTTTATAACTTTCTTGACTATTCAAGGTTTAAAAAAAACCATTATAATTAATTAATATATTAAGTCTATAAATGTATAATTGTACTATTTTAATAAGGTGTTGATAGTAGGATAAGGTGACATTAATCTTGCAATTCTAAGTCCTTTTTTATGTATCTCCATGTTCCTTAGAATGTGTTCTTAGATTCCTAGGGACATGTTGGAGAGAATATATATTTGTAATTAATTATGATATGTTGTAATTACCCTTGTATAGGATGTACTATGTCAACAACAATGGGGATAAGATATTATGAAAAAATAGTTCACCTAGGCATCTAGTTTAGTGATAGGGCCACTTGGATTTTCATGTTAGTGCATGTACTTGCATGTTATTTTCATGTTGTATATAGTCTAGTGATTGGTTGTGCATGTTAGTGTATGCCAATGCATGCTATTGGTTCAAACCATCAAGAGTTAATGTATATTGTTATTGCATTATTGTTATATTCTTATAAATTAGTCTTGATTTGTAGCCTAAAAAGTTCTTTAGTACAAGATAGCATGGATAGCTCCCTTTTTTTCAAACGTTGTGAGTCTCTAAAAATTTGTTGATAATTCAATGATATGAAATTAGCTTTAAAATCTTTGGTCATTGTTTGATTTTCTCTTTCCTTTTTCTTCTCCTAGTATTATGAAGATTCTCCCACCACAAGGTAGCATGATACTTCATTTTTTATGTGACAACCTTGAATCTTCATGGATAAATTTCCTTAAATTGCCTCCATTTCATAGAATTTCCTTAATTCTTGAACCAAATTTAAGAACATCTCCAGATTTATTTCATGTCTAGAATCAAGGACTTCAAGCTTAACTCTAGTCCCTTGGTTGGTTATTGCTTCAATAAACCTTTTTATGGGATTTATGGATCCTATTTGACTCCTTCAAATTAAAATTTCCTTCTCATAATCCTCATGAGGCAAGTATGCCTCAAGATCTCACAACCTTCTAAGCACTTCCTCATCCAAATTACCTATCTACCTTGCATTCCTTTGACCTTTCCTTCCCTAGATCACATGGTCTCTCCTCTAGGCCATTTGGTCTTTCTGTTTGATACCAAACTAATGTAGCTCTACTTTAGAACTGAAAAAAAAAACCTTTGAAATAACCCTATTTTAGGTGATGAAATATTAAAAACTTTTATTACCAATAATAGAAAATATTTTATAGTACACGATCTAATCCCACATGATATTCTAGATTTTAACCTATAAATTTATAAATAAAGGCATAAATTCCTATTTTTCACTCACCCTTATTTGGAGCAACTCATACATAGTTAAAGAAACAAAAAGAATAGTAAGTCGAGAAATAAATATACACAAATCTAGCTTATATTTTTTGAAGTGAATGACAATATTCCTTTAATTATTCATATAAAAGGACAACCTAGAAAAATGGCATACAAGTCATGAAATATATGCCTACAACAACACTACAACTCCAAAAAACAAAGATAAGCTCAATATCCAAAATTCATACTTTTATATGTAGCTTTTGGTTCTCTTCAAGCAAACCATCTTCTATTCCCCTAACCTAGCATCCCTTTCTTTATTTTTCTTCTATTATTTTATCTTTCCTTTCCTTTAAAACTTCCACTCCCACTATTCAACAAATTTCCCCTACACTTGGAAATATGAACACCTATCCTAATAGTTTGTCTTGTTTAAAAATATGTGAGAGCCAAGGAAGAATTCAAATAGTTATCTACTACACTAGCAAAACTACCAAACTAAAAGCAACAAAAAGTAGATTGCTGTCCCTTTTATTTCCAACTGTATAGGAGCAAATTTGTACCCCTTGTGTAAATTCCCCTTTTGGATACCCTCACCTTATAAAATCAAATCTGAAGGTGAAATTACACATCACCCATCCAAAATGCACCCATTTGGCATTTTCCTATGTGTCTGTGAGAGAATATTTGTTGGGGCTGTGAGCACAGTGCACAGAGGTCTGTGTGGCACGTTGTCATCCCTAACAGATCTCACATCCTAAGTTGGTAGAAGCATAACACTCCTCATTAGAGATGAATTGTAACATCCTTCTATCAACCAACCAACCAAAAAAATTACTTATTCCTTCTCATCCCACCTTCAAAAGAATCCATTACACATTCACTTTAACATCCTCTTAGCAACTCATTCAAGCTTCTTCACATTCTCAAGTGTTTCTCACTTGATCTTTTCACACTTTTAGCAATCTACATAGTCCATTTGAGCATTGCAGTAGCTAGAAACTTTATCAACTTCACTTTTTCAAGTGCTGCTCTACCACAAAAGTTGTGAGCTTGGAGTGTTGTGAGACCTCCCTTCATCGACGTTGTGGCTATGGTGACTTTGCCAAGTTTTTTTCTTGCATTCTCCCTTCATCCGCCTTGAGAGCCTTTGGGTAGAGGTGGTAACACTTCACCCTCCCTTTTGTGATTTGATTGAGTAGCATAGTAATTTTTTTTTAGTGTTCAACAATATCTCTTTCTTTCATTTATCATGTACTTTCTACTTTGTTTCTTTTCTAGTTGTTCGTGGAGGTGGAAACACCAAAGTGAGGGTCTGACTGAGGTAGGCCCCTATATAGATCCAACAATTTTCCCCTCTTGCTTGTGTGTATGTGAACATGTGCATGGAGCTAACTGATGAATCAATGATTTTGTGAGATCATATTCACTTTTATTTACTTGGGTTATCATCTCTACCTTTATTTTTTATACCTTATCATTTTGTTATTTTTGCCAAGATCAACTAGCTAGGCTATCAACAAGTTTTTGAGATTTTCTTCACTATACTTTATGTTTTATGGCTGTACAGATGCCAGTGCATTGTCTTGTCATCCTAGACCCACACCGTCATCCTCAGACAAAGATGTATCTGAGGTACAATTCAAATCCCAGAAACTAGATCATCTAGCCCCATATAGAATTTTGGTTTCGTAGAGTGATGAAAGTACTACATAGTTCTCTTCATTCTCGACTCTCTATGACCTACATCCTTGGCATGTTTCTTCCCCCTCTCTTACATTTTTGGTGAACCTGACGTGAACAATGTCTTTTCATTTGCCCATGTTGAGACTTTTTCCCCGTGCCTGGTGGTTGTCGTAACCCTGAGTATTGTGAAGGTTTATGAGGATCACAACCCAGTACACAACTTTTGAGTATATTGTTAGAAGAAGCCTTCAACACTTACTAATGGAGAAGATGAAGGTCACTTCTAGTTTCACCTTTAATTTTTCTACTAGTATAGCTATTGATCGTACCATTGGATTTCCTACATATTATGTTGATGAGATGGGTTTCATGAAAGAAATCACTCATATGCCTAATCCTCCAACATCTCCTACACCTTCATCCATAGATGAGGATTATTTTTTATGTATTCCCGTGGAAAACCTTATGGAATTTGATAATAGACTGTTAGACCTTGTAAATCATTTAAAGAAAGTATAGAGCACAACGAAAGCCACTAAGCTTAGTGGAAAGGTGAGACATTTGTTAGGGAAGGATCAAATAGGCATAGAGCTTCTATGAGGCCTTGTCAACCTAACTGTTGGTTATATTTAATAAACCAAACTTAACCTCATCCCTTACATATGAATCTTCCAAAATTCAACTATTAGTAAGGGTGAGGATTGGCCAACACCTAAGTGAAGCATTAAAACCCCACTTCTTCTCTTCGGGCTCTATAAAACCTAGGAGGGTAAACCTAGTTATGCTCATAATATTTGAACCATACATAGATGTATTCCTTAGGAAGTGCAAATAAGAAAATATCATTAAAGGCTTGGTAGACCTCTTACAGAGTTTCTATTTATTACAGGAAATATGGTGCTACCAAAGGTTTATATGGTGTGATTTAAATTTTTTAATGAATTCATTCCTATTCAAAATCTTTGGCAAGGTTCAACACTAACTCAGTCAATCATATGATAAGCTAACACAAAGACCAGTGCCTATTCTTAGGGAACATTGGAGTCATACTTTGTAATCAATTAGTAATACAACTACACTTTAAAATCAGCAATCAAGGGACTATTTGCATGCTACTTTGTGGCATCCAACTCACTGTATTTTAAAACACTGCTTCCTTACCAAATCCTATGTCCTTTTCCCACAAACCAATGATCTTGTTTTAGCATTAAATCAACTCATTGAATTGAAGCATAAACAAACCTATTCATTCAATGCAAATGACAAATGACAAATGAAATTATAATTAACAATTTCATTCATAATTTACAAGGAAAATATACAAGACAACACATATCTTAGAACTAATATTTTCTTTCATTATTAATATTATTTTGTAAAACCATTTAAGATCAACATACATTATGACTCATACACTAGACTTGCTTCTGATATATTTCATAAACTTATCTATTTACATTAGATTACTCTCTGAGAATAGCCTTTACCTAGACCTTTCTTAGACTCAAAATTTTCAAAACTCTCTTTTTTCAGCCATGAAATTCGCTTTATAAATCGGGGAGCAACAAGCATCCAACTGAGTTAAAAGTACATTTCATTTCATTTCAAAACTTAATTTTAACTGAATTCGATAGATTCCTTGAGTAGTTTTATGTAATCATTTGAAAGCAGGGGAAGCAAAAAGACAAAACTCATGCACAGGGTACCGTTAGTTGGTGCCACAACATCCACGTCGAACAAAAGATTATGCATCATACTAGCTAGAGTAATTCCACATTTGCATGGAAGAGTAAAAGACCAAAACCATAGACACATTGAAAAGAGCACCTCCTATGCAAATACCATGGTATCATCAAAAACAAAAAAAGGAGAAAACTCTATTATGATTCGTCAACATCAGAGTATGCTCAACCACTTCTTGTTTGTGATCAAATTGGAGGAACCATCACCACGTCCTCATTAGAGCTTTCATATGGCACCAAAGAGTTAAGATACAAGCCATATCCTGATTTAGAGTCTCCTCTAGCATCCAAAGAACTATCAAAGAGTACAATGGTAGAATTATGTTTTCCCAGGCAGGCCTTATGACTCTTGTCTCTTTTCTTGGCCTTCTTCATAGGCTTATCCAGGTCCTTGCCCTTAAACTTGACCAATTCTTTTGAAATGGTCATGTTCCTTAAGTTGTAACTACTCCAAAAAATTGTTTTCTTCTTAGAACCATGGGCCCTCCTCTTACCCTTTGAAACCTCTAAAGTCACCAAGACTTCTTGCTTAGCTATAGACATATCCTCATAACATTCAAATACATTAAGTCAACTAGACCTCCTAGCTCGCTGAATTGGCATACCAAACTTTCCCATCTTGTAGAAAAAAGGGTGAAAACTATAAATTCTAATTTGAGCAGAAAAAATACTCTAAATCAAATTTGTAGAGAAGTACACCCACAAACCCTGGCAATCACAACCAGTCCCAAAAAAAGGAACTCCTAGGAAAACTAGAGCATGAATGATAGAGAGCCCAATTGAAGACTAAATCACCTAGGACAAGAACATTCACTTCTTAGCTTAGGGAAAATTAACACTCGAACAATTTTTCACTAACCTACACCTCACATTCTCTATAGACGAAAAATGGTGAAAATGAACAAGTAATCTACATTAAATAGACAATTTGGAGCATGTAGCAATTAATGATTCAAGAAATCCTTGCGTGAGAAAGTTGATAACTTAGTAGATTAGCTTTGAATCTAGGTTTTCGATCCTTGAGGCTTTAAAAAATTCATCCATGGTGATCATGAGCATCATTTTTTGGCCTTTAGCAACTTGTTCCTAGAAAACAACAATGCCACCTCAAATGTTGCCACATTTTTCCTTAATCTTCATTAATCATACATGATCTGACAATTAGCATGTATCGCCAAATCAATTTGTGCTCCTTCATCAATATCGGTGAAGTACACAAAATTGACATCTAAAGAGAACATTCCCTTATAAACTCCATTGCTCATAATGAACCTGCCCCAAATTCTAGGGTTCAATAATCAATGAGGGTATTGTCACAAGGAAATTCATCCCATTGGATCATCTCACATCAACGGTTCTCCACTCGTCTCGCTACTTTATTCTTTTCTTTATGTGATGCCCTCAGGATACTACCACATTGCCTTTTTCCTTCAATAGTCGTCACTTATTGCTGACAGATTTTAACCCTTACTAGTGCTATCAGCATTGCAAGCATCCAAGCGATAAAATCTTAGCACTTGGATATGTGGCCCCTCCTCAATCATGTTCACCTTCCCATCATGCATTGTTGATTCATACTTTGAACTATGGATCACATCAGTGACAAGAGATTAGGTGAAGAGGTTATATTAAGACACCTACACCTACATGAGAAGCAATGATACAAAAGACATCACACATAATATTTACTCAAATTAGCGAAAGAAATTTGGAATAGATAACTCCATCACTCATTGCTACTTTGAAATTTAAGCTTTGGAATGAATCCACGAGTATTAAAAACAAAACATTAAGGCCACTGCTCATCACTAATTCTCCTCATACATTTTGCAAGCAATTAGTGATGAGAGATCCTAGTGATTATATTGATCATTTGCATAGCGTATCGCTAATATAGAACTTGTCATTCAAAACTAATCTGCAATGCGCAAAACACATGAGATACATCATATCGCTCATCGCTATTTTGATACTTACCATTAAATAATCATCCACAATGAGTGATGAAGAAAAGAATGAAAGACCAAAGGCCATCACTAATCGCTAATACAAAACTCAAGGCTCAAAAGCCATTAGTGATAAGCAAAAAATTAATCACTATAAGGAGAGGCAAGAGTATCGCCCATCACTATTTCATATTAAGAACTCTCAAATCTATCTACGTTGAGTGAAGCTAAAACAATACTGCTTGTCACTTATCACTGATTCAAAACATACACTTCAAAAACAATTTGCAATGAGTGATAAAGAGAGGTGGTCGACAAGAATTAAGTGAAAAATTTAAAGAAAATGCCCACAAGTTGTTCTAATAGAGGGGACCTTCTAGGACGATACAAGAAAAGGGGCTCAAAAGTTCCTAAGTCATAAAGTACAAAGGATGTAAAGGCCAAAAAGGCCCTTAATTCAACCTTATATATAAAATGAGAAAATACAGACCTAGGAATGAGGGACCGGTTACCCCACAACCATTAGTGACATAAGATGTTTTAATGTGACTGTAAATGGGAAACAAGAGGTCAACAAAAAAATTAGAACCTTGCAAGCATTTAGAGCTAAGGGTTTCTTAAGGAAGGATTCAAAGCTAACATAGAAACCCTTCAACAATGATGACAAGAAGAACCCTAATCCTCCAGGTACCAACCCAACATTCAAAATGTGACAATATTTTGTGATAGAACATAAAAATTTTGCAGGTTCCATCAGTGGCTCCAACTGGGGATGCATGCCTCTCACAGGCATGGCGAGATCCTAAAATCTAAGGTGAAGCAAACCAAGAAAAGAGAGCCAAAACCAAAAACAAAGAAAGAGAACCAAACCCAAATGAACAACATATGTACAGTATCTACATAAGTTATAGGGCCAGACCAACCTTACAGATGATGCCTACCTTTGTCAAAAACCTTGTTTTCCACCATTTGCACCATGCCCAGGCTTAATACACTATCATGAAGGGTCCACCAACTGATCATGTTTCAGTCAGTATATTTAACCATTATAGACATGTGCCTAATCTTGGAATTATCTCTCACATTCATGTCCATTTGTGTGTTGTAATTAGGTGTTAACTGGAATATATGATCAGTGTAACACCCCATCTGACTTAGCTTATCATTATATTGCACCAAATACTCAGCTAACTGGTCTGGGAAAGTGAAACATTCATAATCCATTTGATTGATATCAGATTCATTCTACTCATTAAGCTGGAAATCCTCGTATACACTCCTTCGAATACTCCTATTCAGGAGTACACATTCACTCTGTGTGATGAACAAGAAATGTTCATACATAGGTTCCATTTCAAATTTATGCTCATATACATCAAAGCAATATAAATCAACTATGTTGCCAAATGCTTTATTACCTTGAAAAATAAGTTTCTCATAATCCATAGAATTTTAACTTTTATTTAAAGCAAGACCTTTCTCATAAAGGGTATCATTCATATTATCCTAGATATCAGAGATAATTTCCTTTTCAGGATCACTACCACAATTTGATTCTCCTTTCCAATTATCATCTTTCAACTAGAAAAAAAAAATTTCAAAAGATGGATCAACTAGCTCAAACTTAATATGATCAATAGTAGGATATTCAACTGCATTTTCAAATGATAAGTTTATTGACTCATAGGATTGATGAAAACTTGGACATAACTTTTGTTCCTCCAAGTAGAATTTTTCATTTCCTTTCTCGGTAGAAATTTTGGCAAGAACAATCATCTCTATCTTTGTTATAAAATTTGCACACCCTTCTTCTACTTCATGTAAACATTCAGAAACAAGACCATGTTGATTGGCATCACCCAACCCATCATTGAAATCAGGCTCCAAAGCCTAAATATAGATATTCTTGTCTTCAAATGTAGCACCAATCATATCATCAGGATGCTCTAATTCTGAAGTAGTTGAATTGCTTTGCAAGAGTCTATCACATGTAATATGTTTATCTATTGGTGAAGGTGGAATTTCATGGGTACTGACATAGTCAAATTCCTCAAGCAAGAAAGGTTCCTTCAATTTTTTCTCACAAAAAGGTTTGTATTCCATATGAGAGTAATTAAAATTTTCATCTTCATTACCTTGGTTATCAACATTACAATTACATCAATAGTACTAGGAAGCATGACAATATCATCATTCATATTGATGCATACATTCTTTCAAAAACATCTTTATCCATTTTTTGTGTAAACTCTTGGTCTTTTTTAGTAAGGATAGCACTTTGTCCATTTTGAGACCTCATTTTCTATTCATAGTCATGTTTTTCTTTCTAGATGATTCTAATCCAATCAATTATCTGATCAAAATCCTTAGGCTTTAAGTCCTTGAGCAAGGCACTAAGCCCTGGCTCATAAATGTCACAAAATAAGTCAATACAAACTAAATCCTCAATTTGTAACCTTTTAGAGATTTCTAGCAGGGTTTCTAAGAACCTTGCTAATAACTCATAGGTCAACTCATTCTCATATCTCTTCATGTCAAACAATCTTTGGACTAACAACATATGATCATTATTTAGTGAAACTTGTGGAAGTTCGTCCTGAATCAATTCTTGATTAACATGTTGTGAGATTGAACAAGGTGTGATACCTGAAGCATTATCACCTTAATCAACTCTTGTATCTTTAGGAGATACACTCACTTTATGTGAGCAAGCACAAGAAACATTTGCAGCCACATTTCCTTTCATCATTGAATATTTCACAATGTTTTCAATATCCATAGCAATGTGACAAGTCTGTTGCAATGTTTTGGGTTCTTTATCCCTTATCAAGTAACTCATTTCATTATCAAATTCTCCTAAATACATAATCAATCATTTTGCATCACTAGCTCTTAGGTATTCAGGAATATATCTTACCACTTGTTCAAATCCAAGGTTGAAATTTGTAGGAACTCATCTTCATCCTTTTGGATTTCCATAACTCTCTTCCTTAACAAGCTAGGATTAACCCTTTCACCAAATTGCTCCATAATGCAACCATGAAACCATTCCATGAAGCTACAGAACAAATTGGTAAAACTAAAAACCAATCTCTAGCATTCTCTTGTAATGACTAAGCAAAAAGCTTCATGAAAACATCCTCATGATCTATTTCAAAATCACCCATCAAATCTATGAATGCAGTCAAGTGTTTAGAAGTTGACTCAAATTTCTGCCATGTAAATTTTGGTAAATTTTTCCTAATATCATCAGGGATCTTATTAGGGAAACCTTTAATACAACCAAAACTTAATGGCTTATATCTCTCAATAGAGAACTTCCTCTAAGGGTACTCTAGGAGTTGCATGCCCCACATACTTTCACTTGATGTTTTATTAGAAAATGTAAGGGAATAGTATATTTTTCATGTATATTTATTCATTCTTCAAATATTAACTACCTCACCATGATCATAAAGTTTCATAGCTCAAATATACTCATGCCTTAATGCTTTCTTAAAGTAAAATTGCAGAAATAAGCATACTTCTTCCATTCCATTTGGATACTACAAATTTTAGCTCAGAAGTATGTGAAATAACTGTCACTATTCCCTTCCCTAGTGCTTTAACTCACTAAATTGGGAATAAAGTACTTCTTCCATATCCTTAAAAATGGATTTCTTACAAATTTATTTCTTCTTACAAATCAAAAAAGGGGAAAATATCTTGATATGTATGCAAATATCATGCTTTATTTGGTTCTTTGCATGGAGTCGCCACCTCCTTTGTAGAGGACCAAGCTTCAATAGATATGAAGTTTCTTTCACCAACTGATTTCACTTTAATCTTCTTCAAACCATTTTTACTATTATAGAGTTCTTTGGAGTCACTACCCACTTCTAGTGAGCATTTAACTTAGAACCTTTATGACTCTATCAAAGAAAAATGACCTACTACAATTAAATAATTCCCTAGTAGAGTCACCTTTTTTGTTGGTGACTTGGATGGGAAAATATGACTTAATAATTTTAACCTCTAGTTACTAATAATAGTTCAAGAATTGAATGACTCTTTGATAAGACAATCTGCAACCAAATTTTGGAGTGCAATCCATAGTGGTGTTGTTGTTTTAGTTGGTTGTTTTTTATGAACCAAACTTACTCTCATCCCTTACTTATGAATCTTCCAAAACTCAATTATTAGTAAGGGTGAGGATTGGACAACACCTAAGTGAAGCATTAAAACCCCACTTCTTCTCTCTGGGCTCTATAAAACTTGGGAGGGTAATCCTATTTATGCTCATAATATCCCTACTTGATCAAGAGCATTTCAATACATAGATGTATTCCTTAGGAAGTACAAATAAGAAAATATCATTAAAGGCTTGGTAGACCTCTTACATAATTTCTATTTATTGCAAGGAATATAGTGCTACTAAAGGTTTGTATGGTGTGATTTAAAATATTTTATGAATTCATTCCTATTCCAAATCTCTGGCCAGGTTCAACACTAACTCAGTCAATCATAGGATAAGCTAATGGAAAAACCAGTGCCTATTCTTAGGAAACATTGGATCATACTTTTCAATTAATCAGTAATACAACTACACTTTAAAATCAATAATCAGGGGACTATTGGCATGCTACTTTATGGCATCCAACTCATTGTGTTTTAAAACACTGCTTCCTTAAGTACCAAATCCTATATCCTTTTCTCACAAATCAATGATCTTATTTAGCATTAAATCAACTCATTGAATTAAAGCATAAACAAACACATTCATTTAGTGAAAATGATAGAAGACAAATGAAATTATAATTAATAATTTCATTCGTAATTTGTGAGGAAAATATACAGGAGAGCACATATCTTAGAACTAATATTTTCTTTCATTACTGCTATTACTTTGTAAAACAATTTAAGATCAACATACATTATGACTCATACCCTAGACTTGCTTCTAATATATTTCATCAATTTATCTATTTACATTCTACTACTCTCTGAGCATATCCTTTACCTAGACCTTTCTCAGACTCAAAAATTTTAGAACTCTCTTTTTTAGCCATGAAATCCCCTTTATAAACAAGGGACCAACAAGCATCTGATTGAGTTATGAGTACATCTCATTTCAATTAAAAACCTAATTTCAACTGAATTCGAGAGATTCCCCAAGTAGTTTTATGTGATCATTTGAAAGCAAAGGAAGGTAAAAGATAAAACTCATGTATAGGGTAGCGTTAGTTGTTGCCACCACATCCATGTGGAACAAAATATTTTGCATCATACTAGTAAGAGGACTTCCACATCAGCATGGAAGAGTAAAATACCAAAACCACAGGCACATTGAAAAGAGCGCCTCCTATGCAAAGACCATGGTATCATCAAAAACAAAAAAAGGAGAAAACTCTATTCTAAGTCATCACCATCTAAGTATGCTCAACCACTCCTTATTCATGATCAAATTGGAGGAACCATCACCACGTCCTCATCAGAGCTTTCATATGGCACCAAAGAGTGAAGATACTGGCCATATGATGAGTCAGTGTCTCCTCTAGCATCCAAAGGACTATCGAAGAGTACAATGGGAGAATTATGTTTTCCCAAGTGGGCCTTATGACTCTTGTCTCTTTTCATGGCCTTCTTCACAGGCTTAGCCAACTCCCTACCCTTAAACTTGACCAATTCTTCTAAAATGGTCATGTTCCTTAAGTTGTACCTACTCCTGACAATTGTTTTCTTCTTAGAACCACGAGCCCTCCTCTTACCCTTTGAAACCTCTAAAGTCATTGGGGCTTCTTTCTCGGCTACAAACATATCCTCATAACATTCAAAAGCATTAAGTTAGCTAGACCTCTTAGCTGGTTGAATTGGCATACTAGACTTTCCCATCTCGTCGAAAAAGGGTGAAAACTAGAAATTCTAATTTGAGCAAAAAAATCCTCTAAATCAAATTTGTAGAGAAGTACACCCACAAACCCTAACAATCGCAACAAGTCCCAAAAAAAGGAACTCCTAGTCAAAACAGAGCATGAATGATAGAGAGCTCAATTGATGACTAAATCACCAGGGACAAGAATGTTCACTTCTTAGCTCAGGGAAAATTAACACTCGCACACGTTTTCACTAACCTACACCTCACATTCTCTACAGACTAAAAAAAGGTGAAAATGAACAGAAAGAAATCTACATTAAATAGATGATTTGGAGCATGTAGAAATTAATGATTCAAGAACTCCTTGCACGAGTGAGTTGATAACCTAGCAGCTCAAATTTGAATGTGGGTCGTCGATCCTTGAGGCTCTAAAAACTTCATCCATGGTGATCATGAGCATCATTTTTTGGCCTTTAGCAACTTGTTCCAACTAGAAAACAGTGATGCCACCTCAAATGCTGCCACATTTTTCCTTAATCTTCATTAATCATATGCGATCTGACAATTAGCATGCATCACCAACTCAATTTGTGCTCCTTCATTAATATCAGAAAAGTACAAAAAACTAGCATTTAAAGAGAACATTCCCTTATACACTCCATCGCTCATAGCAAACCCACCCAAAATTTCAAGGTTCAATCATCGATGAGGGTATTGTCACAATGAACTTCACCTTGTTCGATCATCTCACATCAATGGTTCTCCACTCATCCTGCTATTTTATTCTTTTCATTATACGATGTCCTCGAGATACTACCAAATTGCCTTTTCCTTCAATAGTCATCACTTATCACTGACATATTTCATCCCTTACTAGTGCTATTAGTGATGCAGGCATCCAATTGATAAAATATTAGCCCTTGGATCTGTGGCCCATTCTTGATCATGTTCACCTTCCCATTGCACATCATTGATTTATACTTAAAACTTTGGATCACATCAGCGATAGGAGATAAGGCGAAGATGCTAGATTAAGACACATGCACCTACATGAGAAGCAATGATACAAAAGATATTGCACATAAGATCTACTCAAATTAGCGAAAGAAATTTTGAATAGATAACTCCATCACTCATTGCTACTTTGAAATTTAAGCTTTGGAATGAATGCATGAGCAATAAAAACAAAGCATTAAGGCCACCGCTCATCACTAATTCTCCTCATACATTTTGCAAGCAATTAGCGATGAGAGAACCCGACGATTATATTGAACATTTGCATCGCGTATCGCTAATATAGAACTTGTCATTCAAAACTAATCCATGATGCGTGAAACACATGAGATACATCATATCGCTCATCTCTATTTTGAAACTTACCATTACATAATCAACCACGATGAGTGATGAAGAAAAGAACGAAAGACCGAAGGCCATCGTTGATCACTAATATAGAACTCAAGGCTCAAAAGCCATTAGTGATAAGCAAAAAATCAATCACTATAAGGAGAGGCAAGATTATCACCCATCACTATTTCATATTAAGATCTCTCAAATCTATCTACGCTGAGTGAAGCTAAAACAATACCACTTGTTGCTTGTCATCGATTCAAAGCATACACTTTAGAAACAATCTGCGATGAGCAATAGAGAGATGATGTCAACAAGAATTAAGTGAAAAATTTTAAGCATGTGCCCACAATTTATTCTAATAGAGGGGATCTTCTAGGACAATATGAGAAAAGGGGCTCAAAATTTGTCATCAAGTGCAAAGGATGTAAAGGCCAAAAAGGCCCTTAATTCAACCTTATATATAAAATGAGAAACTCAAATCTAGGCATGAGGGACCGGTTACCCCACAACCGTTAGTGACATAAGATGTTTTAATATGACTAGAAATGGGAAATAGGAGGTCAAAAAAAAAAATAGAACCTTGCAAGCATTTAGAGCTAAGGGTTTCTTAAGAAAGGATTCCAAGCTAACACAAAAACCCTTCAACAATGATGACAAGAAAAACCCTAATCCTTCAAGTAAAACCCTAATCCTTCAAGTACCAACCCAACATTCAAAATGTGACAATATTTTGCTTGATAGAACATAAAAAATTTGCAGGTTCCATCAGTGGTTCCAAATAGGGACGCATGCCTCTCACAGGCATGGTGAGATCCTAAAATATCAAGTGAAGAAGACCAAGAAAAGAGAGCCAAAACTAGAAACGAAGCAAGAGAACCAAACCCAAATGAACAAAATATGCACTATATCTATATAAGTTGCAAGGCCAAACCAACCTTAAAGATGATAAGTTACAAGGACATTCCCTTATACACTCCATCGCTCATTATGGACCCACCCCAAATTCCAGGGTTCAATCATCAATGAGGGTATTGTCATGATGAACCTCAACCCATTGGATCATCTTACATCAATGGTTCTCCACTCATCCCGCTACTTTCTTGTTTGATTTATACGATGTCCTCAGGATACTACCATGTTTCCTTTTCCTTCAATAGTCATCACTTATCGCTGACAAATTTCATCCCTTACTAGTCCTATCAATGATGCAAGCATCCAAGCGATGAAATATTACCCCTTGGATTTGTGGCCTCTCCTCGATCATGTTCACCTTTGCATCATGCATCACTAATTCATACTTCGAACTTTGGATCATATCAGTGACAAGAGATAAGGCGAAGAGGCTAGATTAGGACACATGCACCTACATGAGAATCAATGATACAAAAGACATCACACATAAGATCTACTCAAATTAGTGAAATAAACTTTGAATAGATAACTCCATCCCTCATCGCTATTTTGAAATTTAAGCTTTGTAATGAATCCATGATGAGCAATAAAAGCAAAGCATTAAGGCCACTGCTCATCGCTAATTCTCCTCATACATTTTGCAAGCAATTAGCGATGAGAGATACCAACAATTATATTGAACATTTGCATCACGTATCACTAATATAGAACTTGGCATTCAAAACTAATCCATGATGCCCAAAACACATGAGATACATCATATCACTCATCGCTATTTTGAAACTTACCATTACATAATCATCCGCAATGAGCGATGAAGAAAAGAATGAAAGATCAGAGGTTGTCACTAAATTCTAATATAAATCTCAAGGCTCAAAATCCATTAGTGATAAGAAAAAAATTAATCATTATAAGGAGAGGAAAGAGTATCGCTCATTACAATTTCATATTAAGAGCTCTCAAAGCTCTCCATGTTGAGTGAAGCTAAAACAATACTACCCATCGCTTTTCATTGGTTCAAAACATACAATTTAGAAACAATGTGCAATGAGCGATAGAGAGAGGTGGTGAGTAGGACTTAAGTGAAATCTTTTAAGCACATGCCCACAAGTCATAAAGTGCAAAGGATGTAAAGGCCAAAAATTCCCTTAATTAAACCTAATATATAAAATGAGAAACTCAAACCTAAGCATGAGGGACCAGTTACCCCACAATCATTAATGACATAAGATGTTTTAATATGACTGGCAATGGGAAATAGGAGGTCAATGGAAAACTAGAACCTTGCAAGCATTTAGAGCTAAGGGTTTCTTAAGGAAGGATTCCAAGCTAACACAAAAATCCTTCAATAGTGATGATAAGCATAACCGTAAGCCTTCATATACCAACCCAACATTCAAAATGTGACAATATTTTGAGATGGAACATAAAAAATTTGAAGGTTCCATCACTAACCAAAGCTTATATCCCTCCATATAGGCCTAGATTAGGTACCACCCGAGGAGAAGTATTCAATGCCTATGATAGACAAATGGGCATTTCAATGCCTACTACATCTGTGTGCATGTCTGAAATAGGTCCCTCGATCAGTGTCTCTTATGCTTCCCAAAGTCCTAACACTACCAAGGTAAGTAAAATGTCCATTAGGTTTAGTTTCAACCCTCCTATTGCCCCTGGTGGTGGGGGCTCTAGTTGAATGAGTGGCAGTGGCTTTCATAGTAGAGGTGGTACTAGTGGAGGAGGCTTTGGTGGAGGATAGGGTGATGGTTTTGGTAGTGGAGGTGGCTCCGATGGAGGCCTTACAAGTGGTGGCGACCCTAGTGGTAGTCACAACAGTGGATCTAAAGGTGGCTCTCGAGGTGGTTCTGGTGGTGGTGGCTCTAGAGGTTCCACTAGTCCTTTGTCATCTTTTGACCCTATTTTGAGCGCCCTTTTTCAAAATATGGGTCAAATACAAACCAAGTTGGCAAGCCTTTCCCAAGCCTCTGCCCAACCTATCTTTTATCATTTCTTCCAACATATCCCATTGTCGATAGCAATCTTGAGTACTCCCTTCCCACAAGGAATGGAGATTCCCAAATTTGAGAAGTACGATAGCAATGGGGACCCGCAAATGCATGTTTCCACCTTTAATTCCATGTGTACATACTTCTTCCATCATGATGCATTGATGGAAAAACTATTTCCCTGATCTCTCAAGGATACAACACTCGAGTGGTACTATTCCTTGCCCAAGACTATATTTTTATTTGATCAACTTGTAAATCAGTTTCTCTGACAGTTCCAAGCTAACATTTGACTGAAGATGACCTTTTCAGATCCCGTCCTATGTAAGTAGGGGGATAATGAGAAGATAATTAATTTCATAGTGTGATATCAAGTGCTTTTTTCACAAATCTCATACCCACTATGCAATTCTGATGAGCAGAAGGTATTCATAGGAAACCTGCAGTGACCTTGGCAGGAAAATTTTTCCCTCATGAAATACCCTTCTTTTGTGCATCTATGTGTTGCATTACGAGAATATCAACATATGGTAGTTCTGTTCAGGGGATCCTCCTCATGCTCCCATTTAGAAGGAAAATTCATTGTATCAATCTTAGGAAAAGGTAAGGTTGTTGTGAATATAGTCACTACAACGAATGATACGATGCAAATTCCTTCTATCAATACCATCAAGTCAATGGACATGATATCAAAATTTGTATGTGCTTGTGTCACAAGATACAAGATCAGATCATTGATAACCATACCATTCATCTCAATGGAATGAAATAAAGTACAAATAAATTGATAGCGAAGGCCAATAGTGAGTTCTAGGTATACATGGACCCATTTGCATCTCACTCTGCTAACTTAATTATTGACCCCTCCAATTCTTCTACGCAACCCTCGACATACGTTAACATGGTTGTGGTTACTCCTCCCCCGTAGTCCACGACTAGTTCACTAGATGTGGCATTCACTGTGTAGGACATTCCCTTGAATAACAAGCCCTCTCCTCTCTACATTCTCGCTCACCTCAATAGGAAAATTATGACAGAGGTCTTAGTTGACCCCACAAGCTGACTAAATGTTATCACAAAGGAGGCGTTATGGTTGAATTCATTACAAAGGAAGGAGTATGCAGTAACAAAGTCTATCATTCATAAGCATGATGGAATCTCTCTCAAGTTGTATGGCTTGATAACTCTTTCTATCCTAGTTGGACCTAGGGTTGTGAACACAACCTCTGATGTTATCCCAAAATCTGATTTGTTCAAGGTGAAGTTAGGCATACCTTAGCTAGATTCCATGAACGAAATCACTTCCCTCATTCATATGTGTTTAAAATTCTTCCATGAAGGTGTTGTACACATTGTGCATGACACTAAATATCATCTGTCGGTGTCCCATGGGGGCTATTTGATGAAAGTTCCTGCAATCCTCATCATTTAATTAGAAATGTCAATCTAGGGCGGTTTCCATGGAAATATGCAAGAGGGACAAGAAATAATTTGCATGACATTCTTTTTCTATAAACAAAATTGAAAGGAAATGCATAAAATAAATTGTTGGAATGAAATCTATCTTAACAAGCATTCAAAGGGAATTTCTAAAAATGTAAATAACAAGGAATGGAAAGATTTCTAAAAAATAAACTCTAAAATGAAAACTACAAACAACTGCACTATTGCTGCTAAAAACTAAAATCTATTAATTTATAAAACTCTTCCCAATTTGATTCCTTGATTACAATGAATTTATAAAATTATGAAAAATGAGTCTTAGCTAGTTGTGCAACAGCTTACTAGAAGATAAGAACATGTATTGAGGGAAAAAGATAAGTCTTTTATTCATCTTGTTGAGTCACTCTTCTTCGGTCATCCAAAAAAAATATGTTTATTTAGTAGCCTCTAAACAAGATCCAAAAAGACATTTGAATGTTGAAAAATTCATGTATTTCCCTTGTGTATCATTAAAGCTCATAAAATAGCTCCTAAATGCTTGCAAAAAGGTTCAAACTACCCAAAATTATGTCTTAGATATGCTCCATTTGTTTTCACAACCCAACAACCTACCTTAGATGCTTTGAATTTCCTCCTAGATTCTCTCAACTGTTATCCCTTAACTGCTCCTAGAATCCCAAACTGCTCAACCTATTCATAAATGTTATCATATTTATCCTTCACTCAGATCCTTCTTTAGCTCTGAAAATTCTAGAGCATGAAAGCAAAGTTTTGGAGCATCAGACTAGTGAAGTTTTCTCTCAAACCACGAACTAGGTTTTCATGAAACTTAATGAGTTTTTTTTCCTTCTTGTCTCCTAATCTATATCCAAACATCTAAAGAGCCTAGATCGTAATTTTTAAGATATGGTGAAATGTTGATTGCTCTAACTAAAAATCTGTTACTTTCTATATCATGCTCAATCTTGATAAACTTCATAATTAAGCAAAATACATATTTTTATTTGGCTAATAAATGAGACATTTTTTTGTCTTATCATCTCCTCGACACCTAAAATATTGCAAATCCTGCAACTTATAGTGAGCTTTGAGAGCCAATTTTTCCACTTTTATTGCAATTGCTTTGGAGATTTTCTGAGAAGTACACTAGAGATGCTTTTGAAGATATTTTGAGTTACTCCAAAGCTATCTAGAGCTTGTTGTATTATCTTCATAGTTAGTTGCCAAAATAAACCAGCAAAAGCTATTGGGAGTAGCAAATTTTGTAAAGAAATGCATTTTTTTTAGCTTTAGAGAAGAAGAAATAGCATGTATAAATCACTTATTTACAAAAAAGAAACCTACTCTCTCTTACTCTATTTATTGATGTAGAAATAGGTTACACAAAACCATTAACTGGTTGTGGAAAATAACATCCTTTTCTCAAAGGATGGACCCATGCATTCAACCTTTTGAAAGAAAAGGAAAACCATCAAAAAAGATGGGAAAATATTTGAACTTTGATGCTCCTCCTTCCTTTGAAATGGAAGTCTTCTCCATAATTTTTTATTTTAGTAGATGCATGGGTGGATTAGAAAAATCTTGCAATCCTTCCTCACATTATGTTGCATGCATGACTAGATGCAACTCCTTATCCTTCAAATATTTTATCACACAGCCCTCCTTACACTTTGAAGATGTCCAAACAATAATATTTTTCTTGTTGGGGCTTGAATTCATGGTCCCCTAGTTGAGGAGAATGCACAAGAGCTATCACATTTGCATGAAAGAACCTCTTCCTTTGGATTTGTTGTTTTGGGGGGGTTCTAAAATAATAAAATAGAAAATTTCTAAAATAATAAACCTAAAAAGTTTTCCAAACTAATTTTTCTTTTGACCTACTATCACAAAATCATCAGCAACTCCTAATGATACCTTTCCTCAGCAACATCGCCAAAAATGATGAAGGTCGCTGCAACCCTCATCATTTAATTAAAAATGTCAATCCAGGGTGGTTTCCATAGCAATATGCAAGAGGGATAAGAAATCATTTGCATGAAATTCTTTTTCTACAAACAAAATTGAAAGGAAATGCATGAAAGAAATTGTTGGAATGAAATATATATCTTAAAAAGCATTCAAAGAGAAATTCTAGAAATGTAAATAACAAAGAATGGAAAGATTGCTAGAAAATAAACTATGAAATGAAATCTACAAACAACTACACTACTGCTGCTAAAAACTGAACTCTGTTATTTTATAAAACTCTTCCCCATTTGATTCCTTAATTACAATGAATTTATATAATTCTAAAAAATGAGTCTTATAGTTGTGCAATAGCTTGCTAGAAGATAGGATCATGTGTTGAGGGAAAAAGATAAGTCTTTTTCTTCATCTTGTTGAGTCAATCTTTTTTGGTCATCCAAAACAAATATGTTTATTTTGTAGCCCCTAAACAAGCTCCAAAAATATATTTGAATACTAAAAAAGTTATGCATTTCCCTTGTGTATCATTAAATATCATAAAAGAGCTCCTAGATGCTTGCAAAAAGGTTCAAACTTCTCGAAACTATCTCCTAGATATGCTCCAGTTGTTTTCACAATCCAACAACCTACCTTGTGGGGGCTCTAAAATAATAAAACATAGAATTTCTAAAATAAGAAACCTAAAATTTTTTCCAAACTAATTTTTATTTTGACCTGCTATCACCAGATCATCAACAACTCCATAATAACACCTTCCCCCAAAAATGGTGCCAAAAATGATGAAGGTCACTACAATCCTCATCATTTAATTAAAAATGTCAATCTAGGGCGGTGTCCATGGAAATATGCAAGAGGGATAAGAAATCATTTGCATGAATTTTTTTTCTACAAACAAAATTGAAAGGAAATGCATGAAAGAAATTGTTGGAATGAAATCTATCTTAAGAATCATTCAAAGGGAAATTATAGAAATGTAAATAATAAGGAATGGAAATATTGCTAGAAAATAAACTATGAAATAAAAACTACAAACAACTACACTACTACTGCTAAAAACTAAACTCTATTATTTTATAGAACTCTACCCCATTCGATTCCTTGATTACAATGAATTTATAGAATTCTAAAAGATGAGTCTTATAGCTGTGCAATGACTTGCTAGAAAATAGGAACATGTGTTGAGGGAAAAAGATAAATCTTTTCTTCATCTTGTTGAGTCAATCTTCCTTGGTCGTCCAAAATAAATATGCCTATTTTGTAGCCCCTAAACAAGTTCCAAAAATATATTTGAATGCTAAAAAAGTCATGTATTTCCTTTGTGTATCATTAAATCTCATAAAGTAGCTCCTAGATGCTTACAAAAGGTTCAAATTGCTAAAAACTATCTCCTAGATATGCTCCATTTTTTTGCACAACCCAACAACCTACCTTAGATGCTTTGAATTTTTCCCTAGATGCTCTCACCTACTATCCCTTAACTACTCATAGAATCCCAAACTACTCAAGATCTTCATAAATGCTATCATACTTATCATTCACTTAGATCCTTCTTTAGCTTCAAAAATTCTAGAGCATTAAAGCAAATTTCTTCAGCATCAGACTACTCTAACCCAGATCTTTCAAGAAATTCTAGAGGATTAAAGTAAATTCCTTTTTGTTTCCTATTTTTTTCAAAAAAATTCAAGAACCCAGATCGTAATTTTCAAGATATGATGAAATCTTGACTTCTCTAACTGAAAATCTTACTTTCCTCATCATGCTCAGTATTGATAAACTTCATAATTAAGTAAAATACATGTTTTTATTTGGCTAATAGATGAGAAATTTTTTTATTTCATCACTACTCTTTGGATAATTTTTGGCTCGCCTCGATCAGTCTACGTCCCCCAAGAATGGACCTACTTTACCAAAACTACATGAAGTATAAGACTGGGGGTAAAGGATGACCAAAAGTGACCACTCTAGTAGTGCAACAACAAGCTACTTCCTCTTATCTAAAGGGAGAGGAGAGGCTTGGTTGTGCTCAAGGTGCCCCTTCCACTCCTCCTTTTGAAGAAGAGTTTTGGATGTCTACTCCTAGATTCCACATGAGGAGTCTAATGGTGCCTGCTTGGTGCAAGGCTAAAATTAGGATATCGGATCTTCTTTCTGTGCCTGCTCCACCTTGGCCCTACCTATATGGTAGAAGAAAGGATCCCCATGAGGAATCCTCTATGTCTTGACCATCGTGGCATCCCACCACTCCTGCTCCTAAAGTAGTGAATGGGAAGAGACCTATCGCCAAGGCACTAGAGCTGACCCCCCCATTGTTTCTCAACCTCTTCCTCCTACTCCCGTACAGAATTATGTCCCTCTACTAGAAATGCCTATGATGGAAACTCCTATCACTGAGCATGATCCTTTTGTCCCTTTGTATCTCTCAGACTCTAGCTCAAAGAGTAGCAAAAATCACCTTGTGTGCGAGTGCAAGCATCGGCGAAAGGCTAGGGAACCTAAGTAAGCCACTTTACAAAGAAAGGAAGAGGAATCGACAACCCTTGTTTCAGGGCCTCCAAAGTTGTCCTCCTCTCTCCTCCCCTCTACTTCTATTCAATCAAATTTGGTTCTACTGTTAGCTCCCCCTATAAGTGTGAGTGTGTCTAACCCTAAAAAGGTGCAGGTGTTTATTGCTCCTTCGGTTGATCTTCCTCTTTTAATATCCCTCCTAGACATCCCACCATTCTCTAAAACCATCGACATGCCAAATACCTTGATGGTATCCACTGCATTTTTCTCCTCCACCTTTGCACCTCTTGCCTTGTCTGTGGGGAGTTCACATCCTCTGATGAAGCAAAAAGTAGAGGTTGGCCCTCCTAGCAAAGGGGGGCGCAAGAGTTCATCCCCTTCAAAGGAGATTCCTATACTAGCATATGTCATCCTTATGATGGAGCTAGCTCTAGCATCCCCTGAGTTTTTTAGTGCTCTTGAGTTACTTGGTGACCCAAGAAATGAATCTCAGGCATCGCCCTTCTCTATCCATTGAAATACCACATGGCACTCCCATGAAATGCATGCTTAACTCTCTAGACAAGGTCTTGGCCTTGTCAACAATCTTCATAATGTTGTTGACCATTGCTCCACAAGAACCTAATGGAGGAGACACCAAAGGGTCTCCTTCCTTGGCTCTTTTTGTTGGAGGGTCAGAAGGTTCTCCCCTTAATATTCAACCGTTGTAGGCTCATCTTCCTTCCCCTTATAATAATCTAGATTGGGAAGTGGATGACCTCTTGTTCGATGAGTATTAGGGGGAGGCCTCTTCTTTACCTTTAGATTAGATTCATGTTTGTTGTGATGTGTTACCCCATGCTTGCATTGTGTTTCTAGATGACCCATGTCAACATTGTAGGTGCTTAGATATAGGAGTAATTTTGTGTCGTAAAAATTTCTCTATTTGTGGCATCATTCTCCATCTGTTATCTATTTTGATTTTTGAAAAATTGGGGATGATGCAAAGTGTTGAGGGCATTTAGGCTTCCCTTCCATGTTGATCCAATTTTTTTATTTTTACTTTGTCTTCTCATGCATTCTTCATATAGTCTGATATAGTAGGGGGTTGATGATAGTTTATTTATATACTATTACTATACTTATATATATTTATGAGCAACTTTGACCTCAAAATATCAGACTGCCAATGTGTCTCTTATTTGTAACGTTGTCATTTCTCTTTCACTATTTTATCTTTCTCTCCTCTTTTCTTGATTTGTCCCTCATGTGTGTGACAACGTCACTTTCACAATGTTTTTATTTTTTTACAAAATGCATTCATTTCTAATGAATCTTTTCTCGAAAATATTTGCAACATTTTTTTTAAAATCGCATTCTTAGCTTGGACCCCTAATGGAACATGTTTCTTTCATCATGGGTTCACAAAGAAAGAACTTGAAAACTTTCCTCCGAGGTGGAAGTAACTTTTCCTGTGGGAGAAGCCTTGACCTTCCCCTCATGAGGGGCCATTTTCTTCCTTTGGAATTCTTTGATGAAGTGAACATCTTTCAAAAGGATTCCTTGATGTTGAATCGATTTCTAGAAAAACATTCTTGCAATTTCAAATAATGTGTCCCTTCAGTGGACCCATTTTCTTTTAAAGGGTTCCTAAGGGACCCTTTCAAAATTCTTCCAATTTATTGACTGTCTACTTGTTTTGCTGCATGGATGCATTTTGTTTTTTGGCATGTTTTATCTATGGATTAACATGTTGCTTTGCAAGTGCACCTATGAAGCTGCTTTCAACTTCGACTCTGCGGAGTCCCATTTCACTAGACTTCTATCATGATTACTTGGTCGAATGCCTTCTTGCAGGTTTGTGTGCCTATAAGATGCTTACATCCTGTGGGATTTTTCCATCATTAGTCTAAGGGCCTTCAATGTACTTTGTGCAACTTCATAGTTCTACAAGGCTGTGGAGTCCTTTTGTTTGAAACTCCTCAAAAGAGAGTACCTGTGGAGTCTTTTTCCTACCCTACACTTTTGAGTTTTCTAGATGGAAATTTACTTCCTTGATGATTCAGGTATACATCTCTAACTGTTTGATCTACTTTACGAAACACTCATCAATACTCATGCTCACTAAAGTGGGGGAAAAATGTGTAGGATTGAATTTAAACCCCTTGTGTAAATTCCTATTTTGCATACCCTCACCTTAGAATTTATCAAATCCAAAGGAAAAATTCCACATCACCCATCTAGAATGAACCCACTTGGCATTTTTCCTATGTTTTAGTGAGAGAATATTTTTTGGGGATGTGAGCACAGTACGTAGACATATGTGCAGTGTGTTGCCATCCCTAGTGGATTCCCACATCTAAATTTGGTAGAAGCATTACACTCCTCATTGGAGATGAATTGTAACATCCTTTTGTCAACCAACCGACCCAAAATGGCTTATTCCTTCTCATCCTGCCTTCAAAAGCATCTATTTCACATTCACTTCATCCTCTTACCAATTCATTCAAGCTTTTTTCTCAAAAATTTCTCACTTGATCTTCTCACACTTTTAGCAATCTACACCAATCCATTTGAGCACTACAACAGCTAGAAACTCCATCAACTTCACTTTTGCATGTGTCGCTCTACTACAAAAGTTGTGAGCTTGGAGTCTTGTGAGACCTCCCTTCATCACCACTATGGTTGTGGTGACTTTTCCAAGTTTGTTGCTTGCATTCTCCCTTTATTGGCCTTGAAATCCTTTGGGTGGAGGTGGTAATGCTTCACTTTCCCTTTTTTGATTTGATTGAGTAGCATAGTATTGTTTTGTAGTGTTCAACAATCTCTCTTTATTTCTTTTATCGTACTTTTTACTCTGTTGCTTTTTTGGCTATCCATAGAGGTCGAAACACCAAAGTGGGGGTCTGACTGAGGCAAGCCCCTATACAGCTCCAACAATTTTCCCCTCTTGCTTGTGTATAGGTGAATGTGTGTGTGGAGCTAACTAGTGAATCAATGCTCTTGTGAGATCATATTCGCTTTTATTTACTTGCTTTATCATCTTCACCTTTATTTTTCATAACTTATCATTTTGTTCTTTTCATCAAGATCAATTAGCTAGGTTCTTAGAAGGTTTCTGAGCTTTTCTTTACCGTACTTTACATTTTTTGGTCGTATGGACACCAATGCTCCGCGTTGTCGTCCTAGACCCGTGCTACCATCCTCAAACAAAAAGTTGTCTGAGGTATAGTTCAAATCCCAAAAACTGGCTCGTCTAGCCCTAAATAGAATTCTGGGTCTGAAGAGTGACAAAAGTATTATATAGTGCTCTACATTCTCGATCCTCACCCCAAAACATCCTTTTAAAGTGGGGTAAGTTAGGGCAGGCCTCTGCTCTCGGCTCTCCGTGACCTGGAGACTTGACATGGTTGGTCCCCCTCTCTTACACAAACAAACAACTTGAAATTGATTTTTATTAGCACAACACAAATCCTAGATTAATTAATATAGAAAAAAAAACATTAAATTCCAATACAAAAATTAAAAAATAATATAAATAAAATATAATATAATTTAAAATCATAAAATAACAATATAAAGTATATAGAAAATAGAATTTAATTTAAATGTAGAATTAAATATAGAATATGTAGTTAATTATGAAATATATAATAATTTTTTAAAGTAAAAAGTCAACTTTAATATAAGAAAAAACTATAAAGTAATATTAAATATAAAAATATTTGTTAAATTAAAAACTCTAAAAATAGAGATGAGGAGAACTATAGTTTTATAAATTTAATAGAATTAAATATAATATGACTTAATATTGTATATGTTCTTATTGCCATACAAATTCAATTTCATGAATCATTAATAATATATATTCATTTATTATATAAATTTAATTATATAATTATCAAATATCAAACCATAACATTATATAATTATATAAATCTATTATAAAAAAATAAATTAAATCATAATCTTACATTTTATATTATATATTTTACCTTTTTATTTTACATTAATATTATTTTTAATATTTAATATTTTAAATTAAATTGAATTTAATATTTTTATTACATCATATATTTTGAATTTGAATTAAAATTTTATATGTTATATTTAAAAAATATATATATATATTAAAATATATATTAACATAAACATTAATTTAGATTAATATATCTATCACAACTACAATTATTACTAATTCAAATAAAGCAATACTGCAGTTATCTACCTACCTAAACTGGTATATAAATAAACGCATGCTTGGACTTATGTTTGGATTACAAAATATATAAAGAATGCGTTTACATGCCAAAGTTTAGTTTAGTCGCTTAGTAATTATATTAAACTTTCATGTTGCATGTTGATTTTTTACTCCACTTTTAAACGATGTTTTGTTATGTTTTTTTTTATTATTTATTTTTAAATAATTAAATTATATGTAAATATTATAAGAGAATATATATCTATTGTTTTTAGTTGAATTGTTATAAATAAGTTGATCTAATGATATTTGATTTAAAGTGAAGAAAATTAAAACAAATTGTAATTTACAAATCAGACAAATTTCATTATTTTTATAAATTTTGTTTTATATATATAACTGAAATTTATATAATTGTTGACAATTGAATAAAATAATTGTACAACATGCATATATTAGATTTGTGTGGATGTTAGAACAAGTGCATGGAAGTTTAGTTATGATTGACTTTAGGGTTTCATGCAGGATACAATTCTAGTAACACTAAACATCAGACTTCCATCTAAATTAAAAATAATAATAATAATATTGAAATTAAATTTTAAGAGAAAACCTATATAGATAGAGTTTTGATTGAGAAATAATAATAATAATAATATTGAAATTAATTTTTAAGAGAAAAACTATATAGATAGAGTTTTGATTGAGGCAACTTACCTGAACTTTTAAAAAATGGAAATAAGATTGAAATTTTACTGAAAAAAGAGTTTCCCCATGATGAGTCCCAATGACTTTAGAAAATTTGAACTATATTTTTAGATTTGTTGATACAATCTATGTAACTGTGTTTAAAAAATTTAAAATATATTTATAGATGCATGTGTTTTTTAATGTAACACCACAATCGGCCCCGGCTATTCTGATATAACAGACAAAGAATATTCAAGTATATTTTCCTTGAGTTAGTGTGTTGTAGATTACCTACTTTTTTGAGAATTGAATTTTTTTAAGTGTTTTTTCTGCTCTTACAATTAGTTGATAGAACAGTGAGATAGTTGTGAAATCTTCAAAATCTCCAATTGTATCCAACACTAATGCAGGTATCAGAAAACAAGCACAGCTGGAGTGTGTTTCAGATTTGCAATGGAAAAGGTATGTATATATGATGTTTGTGCACCATCTCAATTTTTTAGTTAGTATTTTGAAAAATCAAAAGATTGTTTATGAAATGTGTATACATTCAATGATTTATCATAAAAATTAGATTACATTCTTACATGGTTTATCAAAGAAATCATATGAAGAAGGGTATCACAACACTGATTTTGGGGCTAACTCTATGCTGAAGTTTCAAGCCATTTCAAAGCATGTAAGTGACAAAGAAAGCATATCTAGTGCCCTTCATTCATCTGGATCTAAACCATTGAGTAAGGGTGATGATGATAGTGATGAAAATGGTCAAGTGGAGGGTAATAGTGAGGCAACAAAGAGGAGAAATGTTCAAGGATAGGAAAAAGGGAAAGAGGATTCTTCAGAGTTCAAGGGTGTTGTTTTTATAAAGAATAATGGCCATTGGGGAGCACAACTATACAACAAGGCTAGAATATAGTTGGGTACTTTCAAGACTAGAGAAGAAGTTTCCAAGGCCTATGATAGAGCTCATATGAAGTTAAGAAAGAAAGATGGTCAAATAAATTTCCCCAGTGCACTAGTTTCAGAAGCTGAGAAACAGTTTTAGGATTCTCACTCAGGATGAATTTCTCCATTTAATCAAGGATCACAACTATGATAGAGAACTACAAAAGTGGTACGATCCTTATCACATACATAATCAAGTGGTATCTGGTAATCAACATATATCTAATGCAGGGAATATGGGTAAGAATATTGCTATAGGAGGCCCCATCATGGATAGGCAACATCTATTTCAAAAGAAGATGATTGTTAGTGATGTGGGTAAATTAAACATGGTGGTGATCCCAAAACTACATGTTGAACATCATTTCCCAAAGGATAAGTTAGATTCCCAATCAAAAGCTTTTCTTACATTTGTGGATACAAGTAATAGTAGAGAATGGCAATTTAGGTTTTCATTTTGAAAAAGCAGCCAGAGCTATGTGCTTACAAGAGGATGGAGAAGGTTTGTCAAAGATAAGGATTTGAAAGGACGAGATATGGTTTCTATTTCTAGGGATTGTAAGATGCCAAGAAACAAATTTTATATTACAATGCATGCCTCTCAGAATTTGACAAGGCCCAGTTCTGTTGAAGATCAATCTAGTTCATATACACTACTTCAAGCACAGGGACTCAATGCCACATCTACTTCACTAAGCTTAGTAAATGTGCCAACTGAGAATATTTGTGAGACCAAAGAGTTGGTAAAATATCATGAAAAAATTAGAGTATATCAAAATATAGATGACATTCATTATCCATCCCATTAGAAAACCAACAATCATTTCCATGGATCCACACAACTTGGGAAAAGAAAAGCCATGGAAGATGAAAGTGAAAATAAGTCAGATGATGTTCTAAATGTGTTTGGGTTTGAAATCGATTTTAGTCTAAAAGCCAAAAAAAAATTGAGGCTTCAGATTGGTCCAAAAGAAAAAAAACAGAAAGATGGTGAAGTTGAAATTGATCCAGAAGCCAATGGACAAAAAGATGAAACAGATGTAGACTTTGTTAGGAAATATTGCATTCAAATCCAGAATCTTAAATCATTTCCTACATAACCCATGAGAGATTAACATGCATACAAATTTTCCAAATGCATAGATCAAATAGACAAGCCACAAGATAACACAAGATTTACCCTGGGAAAACCCTCAAGAGGGAGAAACCCAACCTCCAAAAGAATCCATACTCCATCATATTATTCATCCATAAGAAAATACAAGTTACAATGAATAACTCTAAAGCATCAAGCCCTCCAATGCACTTTCATGTGTCCAAGCATGAATCAACACATACCATGCCATGCTTCACAAATGCACTCTTCAGAAAGACTCAATAATCATAGCCAACCTGCTCAACCTGTTCATCCCCAACCCAAAACCACTACATCGTGTTTGTTTTTATAGACACAAGTTCATACAAATACAACTAGTGGTAAGGTAAAACCATGTGAATACAAAACCACCGAACCCTTTTCTAATATTGGCTATTAAGTTGTTACAATATTTAATTACTACCACATGTCTCCTACACAAATAGTAATATAATGTTACAATGCAATCATTACGTGGGACCAAATAATTACCTAGTGTGATTATCCACACCACCAAGGTGAATCACAACTAAATAATTATTTAATTACAATAATAGAATAAAACATTTTATGCAATGGTGTACAACACCATATCCCAACATTCTCCTACTTGTTGTATACATTGCATAAGGGATCAATGCATTATATACATCATCATAGTCATCCATGAAACCACATGAATCTGTAACATGCTCTCGTGCTCCAACAAGATACCTTCAATAAGAAAAAAGTGACCACCATCTCAAGTAAGAACTCCTCTCATCCTCCAACGTGCCACCTATGGAAGAAAAGGAACATGCCAAGGTGAAAATGCACCAATCCATGAGCACAAGCATCAAATCCAAGTGATAACAAAGGCTCTACCAAGCTGTTGTCATGAAGAAAAACCCACATGATCGGAAATAACATCCACAACACATGATATTACATCCAACCATCCATACCTCCAAGGTATTAATACATCAGTAAACTCATGCCAAGAGCATATGCAGCCTATAAACTACAACCAAGCTCCCTGTATAAAACCTATCAATGAAGTACATACATATCTAGGAACTCCCACTACATAGGTAATGTCAAAGCATATCAAGTCTACCAGTCCACACTATACATCAAGGTGTGATAAGTAAATCAAAGCATGAAGTACCAAGAACAATTATAGTGAGTCACACATGCAACCCATGAGGAACCATGATGAAGAGAAACCTGTAAACCATAATGTACTTTTACCATCACCTCAAAAAGTGTACCATTGTGTCAAGTATGATCTCCTAAACAACCCCAACTAAAAAGCCTTAACAACATCCATAACACCCAATCTCATAGATCAAGTACAACATATAAATCAATGTAACAATGCCAACATGGATGTAAGCCTTTCAAAAACAAGAAGATCAAACTCATAGGTAACCATCCCCATAACTAGAAATCAACACATAAACCATCTCCTAACAATCCTCATCAAATAATGATATCATAAACTCAAATGCACAAGGAGATAACCATGCCATAACATCCCTCAAAGTGAATCCTCCATAACTAACTAATCTAGCTCAAGATCCATATCTATGAAAGATAAAGCATAAAAACTCATGCTAAACCATCCTCAAATGAGTATCCATAATCAACCACCATGAATCAACTCAATCCCATGAGAAACCAAAGCACGAAACATAACACATCTAAAAGATATAATGGGAAAATACCTTTCAAATCATAAGCTGCCAAGTAGACCAAGAGTGGGGAATGAGAATGCTCCTTCAAGATAAACAAGCCATCATGACTCACTCCAAGAACAATCTCCTCTATCAGTCCATTATGAACTCATGTCCATATCCAGGTGAAGGCTCCCTCGGTCTTCCTGTTTAAACCTCCAAAGAGTAACTGTCTCAAGCAAATGTCTCTAATCATAGGAGAACTCCAACCATCACCTACATCTCTAAGTATCCACAAGCACCTGTAACCAATCAATCCATGCCAAACTCTAAATGCAACATAGGACCATCATGAAGTGATCAAGCAAATGATCAATGTACTCAATACAAAGAGAATCAAACACGATTAATGTCAAAGCTCCAATCACAGAATCAAGAACCTATTATGACAATATGATCTAACTATCTCCTCCTAGGAGATCACATGCACCATAACATACATCTTGGTCTCAAGAGAACATGTAATATGCTAAACTCTAAACTAGTATCAAGAGTATACCATGACATCATAACAAACACTCTAAGCCAGTAAAACATATCCCCAATCATATGAAGATAACCATACCAATGATGCATCCAAGTCACTACCAACAACTCACACTGAACCATGATATGAGCTACACATGGCATCATGACAACCATCCTCTACATGAAGATCATCTAGGTCTACACACACTCAACTGCAATTTCAGTAACATACAAGTAAACCAAGATCTCCAAGCCAAGAAGATACATACAACCACCAACAAACCATCACAAACCAATCCAACACTGCCAAGTCATCACTGTAAAGACCTCCCACTAAAAGTGTATAACCAATAAATGTAACAAGCTATCATGACATCATGATTAAACCACATGCTACAAGTCCCATAAATTGACTAATCAAGTACTCAAAACATCCATCCTCTCAATCTTGAAACAACATACCAATGCACAAATGACCACAGACAAGGCTAATTAATGAAATATGCAACAACAATGAATCAAACCTAGTGGATATAGACAATCCACATTCGAGTCATCTCACTGCAATCAATAAGCTGAGTACACTTACCAACCACATAACTCATAGATCCAATCACTGAAACATGAAAACTCATTATCAAGGTGGTGAAGCCACAATAGTGGTTTAAAATTTGATGGAGGAAGGAAAATTGAGAAAAAATGATCCCATGGAAAAAAAATTGGTTTTAGGGGTTCGCATGAACCTACAAGTTCAATCGAACCATAAAGGGGTTCAACTAAACTAGGGTTCGAGCGAACCCATTAATTATTGGGCCCACATTTCCCGCCCAAAAAATAAAGGGAAAATGCATATTAAAGGGGGTTTGAATGAACCAGGGTTCGAATGAACCCTGGTTCGCTAGAACCCCCTGGTTCTAGCGAACCCCCCTTTTCCCCTAATTTTTTAATTTGTTCACACAAAAAACCTAAAATTTTACGCTTTCAAGCTCCGGTTGAGGATGAAAATGGGGGAATATTTAGAAACCAAACTTGGAATCAAGTAGCCTTCAGAACGAGCTATCCAATGAATATAATTTTAGTATGTTTTAGTTTTATTATCTATCTATTTTTTAAGTTTTATTAAACATAGGTTTTTCATCAAAATGAAGGTCTATGTTCTCGCATACGTGGAAAAATAGTAGATTATCAAAAATTGAAAAAATATGAGTGCACCTTATATTGAAGTTCTTGATCTAACAAAAACTGAATTTTGATATATACAAAAAGTTATGCTATAATGTCACGCCATGTCCTGATTAAAGAAAAATATCTAATAAAAAATATCTTAACCAAGTGGAAGCACTAGATATCGAAAGTCACAAATGTAAATTCAAAAGAATTGAATTTTATCCTTCATGGAAAGGCTATGCTATAATACAGTATCACTCTTTTAAAATGTTGTTTTTCAAAAAATACCGCTTTGTGGCAGATGGAAAATAAGTGCAATAATTTTAAAAAAATTTGAAAAAATATTTTAAATCTATAGACAAAATGTAACGACTCTAATTTTCATCATCTTCAAATTCCTCATGGTTTAGCCGCTATAGGTGCCTCAATGTGAAGATTTAGTTAAAAATTAAAAATTCAAAGGTCCAGCTTACTAAAATTAAACCACTATTGTGGATCACCCCACATTAGTAGCCACAAATTGAGATATCAAAGAAGATAATCTTGTAGAGATCAAGACTCAAACACCAAATCAACCACAGATCTAATTTTCCAAACATGTTCACAAATGAGTAACCATAGTCAATGAACCAAATAAGAATCAATGAGATAGTGTACCACCCATTAACATCAAACCATATCACCACCAAAACCACATATATGATCATGTGTCGTACAATGCATCAAATGTACAAGCATATCCATGATACCATAACCATAGCCATCACTAAACCTGCACTCAACTATCACCCATATGAGACTCCAAGTCTCAAACCATGTCCAACCATGTCCTCAAAATTGAAGAAAACCTGTGTACTTGTCACCATCAAATTCTTAACTCCAAAAATTACCTGTAAATCTATACCAGGAAGCACCAATCTGATAATCAGCAATAGCATCATAAATAACATATATAAACATGTACTCCCTCAAGTTTTCGCTTCTTGACTCGTCCAGATGCTCACACAATCACACCCCGAATCTCAAGCTGCTACAAGCAATCAAACAAGTACCAAACATTCTCTGCACCACAAATTGATAAATAATATGAACCACTATGTATTACACTACAAATTCTTTCCAACACATCTTCAAAATCAAAAATCCGATTTCGTATGCAAAATATATGACCGAAACCATGTAAACAAGAACATTTGAATTTTAGGCTCCAAAAATATGTCAAAATGACAAAATAAAAAAACAAAACCTATACCAGAAGGTAGTGCTCGGAACCAGCTTTCCAATGACTATAAGAAGTCGAAAATCTGACATAGTGGGTGAAAGTTATACCTCCTGAAGTAAAACTGCTCCTACTAGATTATATGGCAAATTTGGTGGACCCCACTCCAAAAAAATCCAATTTAATTTTTTTGCAACTTTAAAAGTGACGGATTTATTTCATTCATTTAATATTCAAAATTTAAAAAACTCCATGGTGTGGGGCAGTTGAGTCTTAGTTTGACTTTTTAAAAATTAAAGGCTTTTAAACCTTACTCCTTTCTTAAATCTTTTGAAAAAGTCTTTCCAAACTTAAAAGAAAGGGCCAACAACTTTTTAAACTGGTAGTTAAAAATAAAGACTATTGCTGTGGAAAGTACGAACGGCGCAGGGCTGAGGCAGGGGGTGGGTACGGTCTGTGGAACCCGTCCTTCCTCTCTCTCTCTTTCTTTCTTTTTGTTTTTCCAATATGCTTTTCTAACTTTTGCTTTATTTTTGAGGATTTTAAATGATTTTTCATTTCAGACGGAAAGATTTTAAACTTCTCTCGATTTTATAATTTTGGATTTTCCCTTGCATATGTAAAATGGTTTTGTTAAAAAAAAAAAAAAATTTGCCTTTTTTTCAACTTCTTTAAAGTAGGTCAAATTTTATGTCAAAATTCGTCTCTCGGCAAGCCTGAATCCAGCCATGAGGTCCGTTTTATTCTAGAAGGTTATTCATGAAATTTCCCCCACAAAACCCTCACATGCAAATTCAAACCAAGAAACTATTTTTCACCCAACATTGGAAAACTTCAGATCTGCAATAAACCCAACAAATCTTAACAACCCAAAAGCCCAAATCTGCATAAAAACCCCTGCAATATGTGTTCCATACCTTGTAATGCCTCAGATCCTACATACATGTCCATGGCTTCAACTTTGCAAAAAACTCTCAAACTAGGGTTATAACAAAAATCTTCTTCAACCATAAAAGCCTGGATACCACTTGTTAGAAATATTGCATTCAAACTAGTGATCCCACAATAGTGGTTTACACTTTTGGCCTAACTGACACTCTATATTTTTTTTTTAACACAATTTTCTACATTCGTGCACCTATAGCATTAAACCGTAAGGAATTTGAAGATTGGTGTAAACTAGAGTCTTGTCACATTTTGTCTGTAGATTCTAAAAATATTTTTTTCAATTTTTTTGGAATCAGATTGCACTTCTTTTTCCATCTCCCACGAAAATTGTTTTTTTTCAAAAATAGCATTTTTAAAAAGTGACGCACACCGTATAACGCATAACTTTTTTTCCTTGAAAGATAAAATTCCAATTCTTTCAAATTTAGATTTATAACTCCGATATCTAGTGCTTCCACTTGGTTAGATAGTTTTTTATTGAATATTTTTTCTTTAATCAAGTTTCAAAGTCAAATCAAATACAATTCAGACATAGCTGACCGTAGATAACGATAACTTCATCATGTATCGAATTCTTCTTTTTTGTTGGATCAAGGACTTCAATATCTGGTGCACCTATATTCTTTAATTTTTTTTATAATCTTCTATTTTTCCACTTGTGTAACTTAAGATTTTTGTTTTCATGAAAACCTATATTTAATAAACTTAAGAAAAGATAGATAATAAAACCAAACATACTAAAATTATATTCATTGGATAGCTTGTTCTGAAGGCTACTCGATTCCAAGTTTGTTTTCTAAATATTCCCCCATTTTCATCCCCAACCGGAGCTTGAAAGCGTAAAATTTTAGGTTTTTGTGTGTACAAATTAAAAATAGGAAAAGTAGTTCTATGAATTGTGGGGTTCTAGTTGATCCCTATTCTAGCGAACTGTGGTCTATTTTGAACCATGGTTCATTCGAACCCCCACTAATATGCATTTTCCCTTTTAAGGAAAAATGTGTCCAATAGTTACGGGTTCGCTTCGAACCTAGTTTGGTCAAACCCTAAAAATAGGGTATGGGTCATTTTTTCAAATTTTCCTCTCTGTACCACCACTAGGAATATTCACCAAACCCATAATCTTAAATCATTTCCTACATAACCCATGAGAGATTAACATGCATACAAGTTTTCCAAATGCATAGATCAAATAGACAAGCCATGAGATAACACAAGATTTACCCTGGGAAAACCCTCAAGAGGGAAAAACCCAGCCTCCAAAAGCATCCATACTCCATCATATTATTCAGCCATAAGCAAATACAAGAGTTACAATGAATACCTCTGAAGCATCAAGCCCTCCAATGCACTTTCATGTGTCCAAGCATGAATCCACACATCCCATGCCATGCTTCACAAATGCACTCTTCATGAAGACTCAATAATCATAGCCAACCTGCTCAGCCTGTTCACCCCCAACCAAAAACCACTACATTGTGTTTGTTTTTATAGACACAAGCTCACACAAATACAACTAGTGGTAAGGTAAAACCATGCACCATAAAACCATGTGAATACAAAACCACTGACCCCTTTTCTAATATTGGGTATTAAGCTATTATAATATTTAATTCCCCAATATTAAATTACTACCACATCTCTCCTACACAAATAGTAATACAATGTTACAATAAAATCATTACGTGGGACCAAATAATTACCTAGTGTGATTATCCACACCACCAAGGTGCATCACAACTAAATAATTATTTAATTACAAAAATATAATAGAACATTTTATGCAATGGTGTACAATACCATATCCCAACAAACTTAACATTGAGACTCTAAAATAGAAATTGAATTTGTTAGATTTATTTTACAAAGATATTGAGGAGTGATATCGATAGCTATATATCTTCTTCAAATTGATAATTTTCTAGTTGGCTATGGAATTAAACTATTCCCTTCTCTCAAATTGTAGGTGAAATAGATTGGTAATGACCCAACAGACATGTTTATTTATTTTCATAGTTGTACTGAATTCAAGCTTTTGGAAACTTTTTCACTTTTCCAGAGGCAAACTTGTTTAGTAGTTCACTTTTTTTGCTAATACATTTTTTAATATTGTAATGAAAATAAACGTGTTTTCACTACATGGATGAATGGGAATTCAATGGATTAGATGGAAATTAAAATTTATAATATTAGAATAATACATGAGTTGTTAGAGATATTTGTAAGTGTTGTTATGAATTTGAAGAATTGAACATGTGTTAGGGGAGAGGGGTCCATAGTGGAGCACCCTAACTTCGCCTTTCTCAAAATCCTACATGGGAATTCCAAATCACTCCCAATTTTGTACAATAGTTTATTTGACAACTCACGTGCTTCCATATTTCATTTTAGGTTCACGCCGTCAATATGATGCCACATCAACATGCTTTTTGTTTAGGTATCCAAAAAAGGCCCAAAAAAGAAGTGAGATTGATAGTGGTTCACTAAGTCATGTTTTATTGGTGCGTCGATGTGGCATCATATGATTTGTTAGTTTGTATATGTTATGGATAAAAAGTGTTTTGCAATTGGATATTAAGGTGCTTCACTATGGGACCCATTGAGAACTACTTATATCCCCACTATGGGCCCCTCTCTCCTAATAATAGTGTAATTGGTTTTTTAGAGGTGTTCAAGTTGGATACTTGTGTTAATAAGAGTTGTGGTTTTGTCAATAGTTGTTCTAGTGTGTTATCAATTAGTTTTAGTTAGATATAAATCTAGATTCCAAGATTGTAGGAATTGATTATGAGTTTGTAATCTATATAAATATAATCTTCATTTTTAAAAATAAAAACAATGAACAACAGTTTTTATTATTTTTGTTTTTTAATTCTTATATTCTACTATATGATATTTCTGATTATATTTTTTTAGGTTTTATCATTGTATCAAACCCAGATTGGGCATGAATCCATCATAGGAATGTCCAAGAATATGAGAGCATCTTGAGAATTGAATATTGTAAGATGGGAGATAGAGTCTATTGTAGAGATAGTAACTTAAGTATGGTGTGCAAAAGTGTGATTCATATGTTTTGTACATGAATCAAATCTAATTATTTCACTCAAAATGTGAATTAGTGGAGAGGATTTGCATAATAATGGAGAGTGAAATGAAAATTTGTTGTGATTGTAATTACTAATATATTTTTTGTGTATTTTACATTAAAGAAGATGTTTTTGCAATCAAACAAAGAGGGAGCTATTGTTGTCAATATTGGTGACATCAGGCTATCCCTAGAAAATATTTTAGCTTGGAAATTTTTTGTTGATATGTTATATATTTGATTGATAATCACAAGATCTTGGCTTGAATGAGAAAAAAAAATGTTAATATTGTAGGATCTATAGTTGATTGGTTCCCTCAATGCAGTTAACATTGGAGACTATCTTAATGGTTGGCTAGACTTGAAAAGTATGAAGAAGATGAAAAATCACCCCAATAAATGTTATATATGCTGGGATCATCAAAGAACATGTCAAAAGATTCTCACTAGAAATATAGTTCCTTGAAATGCCTTGATTTGTGGTGTTGAGGAAGGAGAGGTGCTTGAGCTTTCAAAGGAGTGGTGATGTTCTCCTTTCATATTTTAGTGGATGATTGGTTGTAGTGAAGGTGTTGGAGATAACTATTCATCCAAAAGCTATGTGTAACTATGTGTTTTCATGAATTTGAAGAATTCAATGTATCAGTAATAGTGTTGGCAATATGAGTCTTAGAGGTGTCGAAGTTATATGCTAAGTGTTAATAAGATTTGTTGTGGACATAGTCATCAGTGCATTGTTAGTTAGTTTTAGCTAGGGATCAAGCTATATTCCAAGATTATAAGAATTGGTTTTGAGTTTGTAATCTCTATAAATGTAATTTATATTTTGATAATTAAAATTAGTGAACAATATTTATTAATATCTTTTTTTTTATTTGTATATTCTATTTTATTGTTATTTTCTTAGTTTTTATCATCAACACATCCCGAATATGGAATGAGATACTTGTTGTACTCCAAAATAATGGCTTCATTTATAATAGCTAATATCTAGCTAATGCCTCTATCAAATCCAATAGAGAATTAAATGAAATGTAAATAGAATATAAGAAGCATACACCATAGAAAATGAAATGGGAAATGAAGTCCTAGAGCAGTACTTCAAAAAATGTGGGGCACAAATGCTTATGATTTAAGAGTTGGTAATAATTATTAAATATATTATAATTAATATTTATATGTAAAAATTAGGTAAACTAAATATATGGTTTATTTAGTTATGATTTTGATGCAAATAGTTAAATGATACTAGAAGTTCATCCATTATGGTGTTGGAATTTTATGATTTATTACTAGCCCATAAAATGGACTATGTACCTTTTTGGGCTAGTTATGTGATTGTGGGCCTAGCCTAATGCATAGATATGGACCTATAACTTGTGGACTTAATAAGACACAATAACATGGTTTGAAAATTATTTACCTTAATCCTTGTATCCAAATTCATGTAAGGATAGGTGATGCTTACAAAGACCTTTGGGTATTTAATAGATCATGAGGTTCAAGTTCTCCTTTGTCAATCCCCTAGATGGACCTATTCAATGAAAATGAATCAATATTGAGAATAATAAGAAAACATGCAATATGGATAAGTGCAAAAAGATGGGGGGCCAAAAAGGGGGCTTAAGTGGTCACTTCTTCTACAATCAGGAAATACTAACCTTGGAAATGAAATTGAGGATAGTTACACTCAAAATTTTGAGATGGAACAAAAACAAGGATCGTAGTGCTCCAAGTCTACTTTCTAAACTACTAATTTATTTTGAAAATGGTTGATATTAAGAGGTTCAAAAGAGAGACGTAAAAAAATTGGTGTTTTTTTGTTAGAAAAACATAACATAGCAACTTTTGTACATCCCTAGCATGGTGAACCTTTTTTTAAGTATTTTTAAAATCACTTCGGTGAAAATTAGCTAACAGTATGTAGTTGATGCATAATTTTTGTGATAATTTTTTAATGAATATTTTATATTTTACTAATTTTCTAAGTGGATAGTTCCTAACAAATAGAATTTTGGTCATGCTACCCCTACAAATTTTGGAAAATAATTGAAAATTTTTATTTATTTTTTAAATTTGTAGAATGGAGTCTAGTTTCTAAAAATGTAATTTATTTGAAATTTCGAAAAGTAGGTAATTTATAACGAAAAAAACACCAAACACTATTTTTTTGGAAAAAAAGAGACACACAAAGAGAAGAAATTATAGATGAAAGAATTAACAATGTCAAAAAGTGAAAGAAATTACATCATTGAATAGTTAAGAGAGAGCCTAACATTACCCAGGTGTTCGATTTGTTCGACATTGAAACACGTGCAATCTTGACGATGAGCACAAACCCAATTATGCGAAATATTGTAGAATTTGCAAAAACACATCTCTAGTCATTGGGAAAGCCCTCCAAGCCTTTGGGTTGGTATTCCAAGGAAAATACCAAGCCTAAGGCTTGGGGATTCCCAAAGCAAGATATAACATGAACACGTTATAATGTGCTAGTGTTACTTGAATGCATTGAATAAACATGAGCGTGTTTTAACGTGCTCACATTTTGTAAATGCATTGACAAAATGCCAGCATGTTATAATGCACTTGCATTTTGATCTACATTGAATTTATTTTTCATCTCTTTTTCTTTCTTTCTTCTTGTTATCTTTTAGGAAAACTATTTACATGAAATAAACATTTAAGTATAAGTTGACATTTACATATGAACATTTATTTTCTTATACTTTAAGTTATATTTCATGTATATATTTTTGGGATGTTTGAGAGTGGTTTCAAATCTCTAGGAGTTATAATGCAAATTCTAGTTTTTGGAAGATCTCACAAATTTCAGACTTAAACAAATTTCAGTAATTAGAATGTAAAATTTCAATAATCAAGAGGTCAAATTTCAGTAATCAGCAAGTTGCATTATTTGTCTCTCTATCTCACACATTTTTTATCCCTTACACTATATACCTCTCTCACTATCTCCATCCCTTTATCTGACTCTCTCTCTCTCTCCTCTAATTCTCTCTATCTCACTTCTCTCTCTCTCCCTCCCTCCTTCCCTCTCTACTTATCTCTATCTCCCTCCCTCCCTCCCTCTATCTCCCCTCTCTCTCTACATACCTCTCCCTCCATCACTCCTACCACTCTCTATTTCTCTTTACCTCACCTCTCTCTCCCTCTATACTCTCTCCCTCCCTTCCTATCTCTCTATATCTCACAATCCCTCTCTCTACCTACCTTTGCATCCATCACATCCTACCATCTCTATCTCACCTTTCTCTCCCTCCCTACCTCTCCCTCCCTCTCTCTACCTACCTCTCCTTGTACACCATTCTTTATTTCTCTCTATCTCACATCTTGCTCCCTCACTACATCTCCCCCCTCTCCCCCTCCCTCTCTACTTATTTATATCTCCCCTCTCCCTCTCTACCTACTTCTCCATCCATCACAACCTACAACTCTCTCTCTATTACTCTTTATCTCACCTGCCACTCTCTCCATCCATACCTCTCTCTCTCTCCTTCCCTCTCTACTCTCTATCTCCCTAATCCCTCTCTACCTACCTCTCCATACATCACTCCCTACCACTCTCTCTACACCTCTCTATCTCACTTCTCTCCCTCTCTCCCTCATTCCCTCTCTACCTCTCCTTCCCTATCTAATTATCTTTATCTCCCCTCATCCTCTCTCTCTCTCACTAGATGTCTCCCTCCCTACATTTTCCCCCATCTACTCTCTATCTCTCCTCTCCCTCCCTCTACCTCTCTCTCTCGCTCCTTCCTCCCTCACCCTCTTTCTCTCTCACTCTCTTCTCTCAATGTCACCATTCTATCTTTCCCTCTTTGTAACTCTCTCCTCTATATATCATCATTCTCTCTCTACTTATCATTATATCACCTATCCATCTTTACCTCTCCCTACCTCCCCTCTCTCACCCACACACCCACCTTCCCTCTATCTTTATCTCTCTCTACTTCTCTCTATCTCACCTATCCCTCTCTACCTGCATATCCCTCCATCACTCCCTACCACACTCTCTCTATTGCTCTCTATCTCACTTCTCTCTCACCTCTCTCTCTCCCTCCATACCTCTCCCTCCATTTGTTCTTCCTTATCTAATATTTATCTATCATGTCTCTCTACTTCTCCTTCCCTCTGTACTTATCTTTATCTCCCCTTTCTTGTAAAATCCCCATCTCGAGCAAATAATTTTTTTTAATAAACAAGGCAGAACTACCAACTTAACCAACCAATCATAATTCCATTTAGATTTGACGTGTTAATTTCAATAGCTCTAGATTCACCATGGTGACAACAAAAATCAACACCAGTACTTATGCTGACAATCAACCTTTGGTAAGGTCCCAAGGACAAGGTCTTTCCTAAACCTACAACCTAAACCTCGAGGGTTCCTTATGGCCTTACCTATGTATCCCCTCATGGGAAATCAAAGGCTTTATAGTTTTCCCCACAATGATAGAGGGAGTTCAATCTCTTCTCTTGTATGAGATCTATTATAGATCACCTTAACCCATGTATATATTTATTCATTTCATGTAAGTTATCAAAATAGTTAATTATAATATAATGATAGTAATCTTACCATCAAGTATTGGGTCCATACCAAAAATTAGTGTGCAAAAATTCACAATATTCACAATGTGTCATTCATACCATAATCTAAAAGGGTGTGTGCAAGAAGTTGAGTCCACTTTTTGGCCAAAAAGTGGAAGTGTTTTCCCTGATTTTCAGTATTTGACACATTTGACCTTAGAGATGAAATCTTTAAAAAAGTCACTAATCATAAAATGTAGTGCTCAGAGTCTAGTTTCCAAATATGTAATTTATTTCAATACCCAGATTGTACAAATTGATTTTTAATAGGCATTTCAAAAAAACATTGTTTAAAAGTCATTTTTTTGTACCATACCATGCACGTGTACGACATCCATATTTTGACTTAAGTTATCGTATTTTCTAAATCCTTTTTGGAAAAGTTTTATGACTCACTGAACCTTGCTCTTGATATTTTTTTGTAATTTTTTATTGAATATTTTTTTTTGTTAATTTTTTATTAGGCAGATTTGTCGTTTTGAAAAATCATCATGTACGACATGCATAAGATGACCTAAACTTATCCATTTTTTATTTTTATTTTTTCAAATTGAAAAGAATTGTCTGAAGTTTTCTCTCGTGCAATCCGTTTGTCAAAATGTTATGTTGATCAAAAGTTATTCAAATAGTAAAAAACTTTGATATTTAAAGTTTATGGACCAATTTTATTAGAAATTAATTGAAAAATAGAAAAAATAATTCAATTGAAAAACAAATTACATATTTAGAATCTGCATTGTTTGATCTAAAATGGGTTTTAATTTCATTAGAATTTTTTTGAAAAAAGGTCCTCAGCCATAAGTCCAAAGTTGATATTTTTCTTTGACATTGTTAGGGCCTTCAATTTGCAGGTCAAACCAGGTTGAAGGCTTAGGTTCAAACTTCCAAAGCTTTTCCCGAATCGAAAACCTTGGAAAAAACCCGCCCACGATGCAAAACAAAATTCAAATTTAAAAAAATGGGATCCCAATTATAAAACGGGATCTCGTTTACTAATAAACGGGATCTCGTGCTATAATTGGGATCCCGTTTCTATTTCAACCGTTGTAAAGGTAACGGGATCCCATTTATAAGACGGGATCCTGTTGCCTTTACAACGGCTCCCACACTCTATTTTAGTGAACGGGATCCTGATTATAGAGTGGGATCCTGTTTATTACTAAACGGGATCCCGTTTGGTAATCGGGATCCCGTTTAATTATAAGCAGGATCCTGTTTTATAGACGGGATCCCGTTTATATTATTTAAAAACATTGTGCACAATTACTGTCAAGTCTGCAACTTTGCAACTTCACATGTACGGCCGAGAGCACTAAAAATCAATTATTTTTCATAAGTTATTGTATTTATAGGTGGTCAAATTGATTTTTTGTTGATTTTATCAAAGGGAGCATCATCTACACCATTTGTGAAGTGAAATTTGCAATATGGATTGAATTTTTCAAAGGAAGCATAAAGAAAACAATTTTTAAAGTGGAATTTTGGTAGTTTTCTATTTGTTTTGAGGAACACAAGAGGAAGAATTTTGTCGTAATAGGTATTCAACTTCCAATTTGGATTCAATATTTTGAAGTATTTCACTATTAACATTCATTTGTGCTTGAGAATTTTATAATTATGGGAGATAAATTTCGTAATAAGAGAAGAAAGACATTGACTCCTCAAGAAGTTGAAGCAAATAAAGAAAAAGAGAGACAAAGACAAAGAGAAAGAAGAATGAGAATAAAATTAATGAACGATGGTGGAGCAACCAATTCAACAACTATTGAAGATGAAAACATTGAAGATACCATAGTTGTAGATAAAGCTAGTTTGCAAGGAGTCAATTTGGAGAAGAATATGACTATACAAACAAGTCCTACTATGTCTTCAAACCCCTCTTTGAATGCTATGGAGAATGTTTCAATATACACAAATCCAGGTATGTCTTCAAATCCACATGTTAGTGACATGGTAAATTTGTTTGTAGAAGATTTACAAGATGCTGGATATAATGATGTTGACATTGACTATATTCAAAGAAATGAAACTTTTATAGAATTTGTTGAAAACAAAAAAGAAAAATCTTTTGTTGCAATTGAAAATAAAAATGATCATTTTCTTGAAAATGAAACAAAACCCATATTTTTGATGAAAATGAAAATGAAAATGAAAACCGTTTTGTTGATGAAAATGAAAATGAGAACCATTTTGTTAATGAAAATGAAGATGAAAATGAAAATGAAAACTGTTTTGTTGATGAAAATGAAAATGAAAATGAAAATGAAACCTGTTTTGTTGATGAAAATGAAGATGAAAATCTAGAATGTGATGTTGAATTTAATGAAAATACTTTTTTTAAAATTGGAAGTGGTGTTTTCGATAATCTTCTGATCAAATTTCTTGGAGGAAATAAGAACACATGCAAATAGAATATACACCAATTCTTTTATCGTAAAAAAATTGCATTTCAATGTCAACTAATGATGCAATTGATGAGAATGCAAAAAATGAGGAAAGTAATGAAAAGGTTAGGCTTTTATGTTAAACCAAAAAGAAAAGATCAATCATTAAAACATGCTATGTCTACTGTTGCTAGTGCCATTCAATCTATTGGAAAAAATAGTCGATCTAAAGATAAAAACGCATCAAGAAGAGCTATAACTACTGCTATAGTCAATAAAACAACTTTGTATAAAAGAATGGTAAGCAATATTAGTGAAGTTTTAAAAATGCATCCTAAAATATTACTAAGAGCAGCAAAAAGAAGAGAAAGTATAGAAAATGATCCTATCATTCAATGTTGGAGTTTCATTGGATGACTACCGAGGTCTGATATAAAATTGAGTGTTGAAATTAAATCTTTGATAGAAAAATATTGGCATGATAATACTAGGGTTTCATCTAATGCTAGAGATGTTTTAAAATTAAGGGTGGGGTCCAAAGTCTGCGATCCTCACCCAAAACACTTATTAGATACAACACAAACTGAATTTTATAGAAAATTTTGTAGCGATTCAGTGTTACTTGGTAATATTAAAATAAGTCAAAGGTCTTTTGAAAAATGTAAACCCTGGTATGTAAAAAATTACTACAAATCTAATATATTGTTATTGTAAAAATGTTCAATTTCATTATTTTATGATGTTTTTGATATATACATTGTACCTTGTATCTAACATGATTATACAGATTGTGTTATTGATATGCCACCCGAATCAATAAGAGAGAGTTTATTTTAGGTTTGTTTCTTTGTGAAAAAATCTAATGATAGATTATTTTATTTAGTTTTGTATTTCGACAATGCATTAATCAAGGAAATCTTTCATTTTTAAGAAATTGTTTGCATGAAAGTGTTGATCATGATTTTGGACAACAATTAGTAGACGGCCAAAAAAGATTTAGGAATGTTCACTATTCTTTAAAAGATGGAAAAATAGGAAAGCGTTGTGATTTAGTTACAAAAAAAGTTAGTGTGCATGCATTTATGAGTGAATTTAATAATAAAATTGTACCAAAATATGTTATGCACTCTGAACATGCTCGATGGCTTGATGGCCAATTTCATGCATGTAGAAACACATTTCCAATTGGTACTATACTTTCAGTGGTTGATTTTGCAGAGAATTATACTCTCGCTCCACAAGAGGAAATTCAATCTCAATATTATAATTCAGTGCAAGTAGCTATGTTTGTCCATATTGTTTATAGACATGCAGATGATAGCACTCAGGATGATAGAAAAGTTTTGAGGGAGTATCATTTTTATTTGAGTGACAATCAGTTACACTCATCAGAGTTTGTTCAATATTATTTTAGTATATTTTATAGAAATTTAAAGAAAGAGGAATCCATATGAAAGAACACCTCATATGGTCGATAATTGTACTGTAAGTGCTTTAAATGCAGTGTACTTGAGTTATGTACATATAGATAGTTTTATATAAATTAAAATATGTATGTTTTGATGATTTCATTGATATTGCTTTGTACCTTTTATATCATCGTGGTGTGAAGACCTACTACATTCTAGCTGCTATGAGTTTGAGATGTTCTTGAGATGGCATATCCAAATTTTGTAAAATATCATTTTTGAGATGATATATATACATACATGCCTACAAAATTAAACATACTCTATGTACTTCTATGTATCAAATCAATATTCTATATATTTAGGGCTGTGATATGACCCTTTAAGACATCCCTCATAAGACGCTCTATTATGACCCTTTTAGACATCCCCTTCATTAACATGTTCTATTATGACCCCTCTAGACATCCCCTTAAGACCCCTTGAGACATCCCCTTAATTAACACATTCTATTATGACCCCTTTAGACATCCCCTTAAGACATTCCCTTAATTAACACATTCTATTATGACCCCTTTAGAAATCCCCTTAAGACATATTATAACCCCTTAAGACATCTCGTTAAGACGTTCTATTATGACCCTTTTAGACATCCCCTTTAATTAATAACATGTTCTATTATGACCCTTTAGACATCCCCTTAAGACCCCTCTTTTAGACATCCCCTTAATTAACATGTTCTATTATGACCCCTTTAGACATCCCCTTAAGACCCCTTAAGACATCCCCTTAATTAACATATTCTATTATGACCCCTTTAGACATCCCCTTAAGACATATTCTAACCCCTTAAGACATCCCCTTAAGACGTTCTATTATGACCCATTTAGACGTCCCCTTAAATAACATGTTCTATTATGACCTCTTTAGACATCCCCTTAAGACCCCTTAAGACATCCCCTTAATTAACACGTTCTATTATGACCCCTTTAGACATCCCCTTAAGACCCCTTAAGACATCCCCTTAAGACATTCTATTATGACCCCTTTAGACATCCCCTTAATTAACATATTCTATTATGACCCATTTAGACACCCCCTTAAGACGTCATTATTTGTTTTGACAACTTATAAATTAGTGTTAGATGAGCTATTATTTATAGTATTTATTAATGATTTTATTCTCTAATCTTCTATGGTATTGTTAGGGTTAGGATTAGAATTTTAATTAGAGTTAGAATTGAACCCTAACCCTAACCGTTATTAGAACCCAACCCTTATTGACCTGTTACCCTGTCCTAAAATTAATCCTATCCCTAAGCCTTGTTATATTTGACCCTAATTGAAACCTAACCCTAACTCTAGTTGTGTCCTAATCCTAACCTTTACCCAAAGTTTTATCCTATAACCCTAACCTTAATTCACAGAGAAAATTTTGTGGGTCATATTTCTATTTCTTATGTACATAATTTATGTGATATTCTATTTTTTTTCTTGTTATTGACACATGGAGGCAAGACTTTTATTCATTTTTTATACACTACACACAATCATGATATTCTAAATGGGGTGTTCAACATGAAATTCAATTTTCCTTTGATTGCTTCATATTCACTTCATTTTTAAAATTTATCATGTGTGTACACTACTTATTCATCACCTAATGATTACAATTGTTTTACATATACACATTCTTATGTTATCATAATTTATGTGATATTCTATTTTTTTTCTTGTTATTGACACATGGAGGCAAGACTTTTATTCATTTTTCATACACTACACACAATCATGATATTCTAAATGGGGGAAACAATGATGAAATTAATTTTCCTTTGGATTGAGCTCTATATTCCTCATTTTTAAAATTTATCATGTGTACACTACGTATTCATCACCTAATGGGTACAATCGTTTTACATATACACATTCTCATGTTATCATAATTTATATTTTTTCTAATGATTACCTCTTTCCTTAATTTTTAGTACGAACACTTTTTTCCATTATTAGTGAGAAACTAATGGTGTCATTTTATAAATATGTACATTAGCTAATTATATCAATACCTTGTTATATTTTTTCACTATAAAGAATTTTATTTGCTTAAGAGTTTAGAACAATGACTTTATTTGTCAATCTAGTTAAGGAAAAATTAAAGAATAAAATAACAAAGAATGGTGATATCCATGATATTCACAAGGTATAGGAATTCCAAGTGCACCAACAATGAGGTAAAATTCAATTTATAGAACTAAATAAGTAGGTAAATCCACATAAATTTTCTCTCATAAAATTAAAATTAAAATTAATACATTAGAAGGAAAATATCTTGTTGTTCATTGAAAAGAAGATTAAACCTAAAATTATTCTACAATTATGAAGTCTTCACTAAATTTCACATTAATGTCCTATATTAATGTCTTGACTATGAACATAAAATGCATAAATGTACATGTGTAAATTAAAATTTCAAACAATAATAAATTCCATAATTTATGTAACATCTTAAGTGCATGAAACCAATATATTAAGCACACATGAAATGAAGTCCAACATAGTACATGATAAACAAGAAATATAAAACACATAAAATCACATGTTTGTAGGTCATGTACTGTCTCTATAATCAAGAGACCTCTTCACACCATGCAGACTATGTGGATGACCTGAAACACTCGGTACATAAGAGAAAGATGAAATTAGATGTAAGACAATAAAAAATGATTTAATGACAATTTCATTTATAATCCATCATAAAATTAAATTACCACCATATCTACATCCGGATGCTCTAGTGCGCCTGAAGAAACCTCTAAATTCTCTAAATCAATCTACATAAACAAGACAAAGAAATCTCAAATTAGATGTACAACTCTCAATTTTTTTTTTTTTTATTCAATTTAATTCAGAATTTATCATATTTTAATTACATACCGTGATTTTGAGGTTGCGCACCAGGCTCTTCTCCAGACTTGTCCGTGCATGCTCAACTACGTGATCCGGCTCCCTTACGCTATAAAAGAAAAGAATATGTGAAAATATTTCCATATTAATATGTATATATTCAATTTAAAATTTATAATTCAATTTCAAACATAATAAAAAAATTAAATTACCATTTGATCCTAAACCGTTTACATGTCCCTCCCTCTCGGTAAAATTATAACTGATTAGACTCTAAAGTTACACTAACAAAGTCCTACAAAATCAAAATTAAAGCATGTACAATTGAATTAGGTTAATATATACATATATATTCAAGTTTGTACATTTTTGTAGAAAGTTTTGTAAACAACCTGGAAATCAGTGGCCTCACGAGTAACCTTAAACATCAAATGTTTGCCCAATGCCCATTCTTATTGTGGTATCAACCTAGACATACATGTACATAGACATTTAACACTTATAATATTTACAAGTGTAGATGCATACGTTTCATATATCTAGTGAATTCAAAACTCATAAAATTGTAACTATACTAATGTAAAATTTAAACAAATTTACAATATGAATGCACCTGCCCCTGATCTATGATGCCCAATAGTGGAGGATTGCTTGACAATCCCTCAGGAGGAATCGACGTGGATGCCGATTGACTCACCTAAACCAACATAAATATTTGAAACATATATGTGATTCAATTATAAATTTAAAACTCAAGTTAAATAATTTATGATTTCATGTATAATTTTAAAAATTGAAATCAAAATACCCCATAAGGCTTGCCAATTATGACCAGTGTATATATATGTACTCGTGGTGCAGATGATTGCCCTTGCATCGAAAGTGTCATCTGTACACCAAAAAAATTGATTGTTAAAATGTATTGCAAACTTTTCTTTGATATATACAACCATAAAAATTATTATAAAATGAGTTTGTACATCTAGATGCATATTTATACCTGTGTTGTAGTGTCCTTAGGGTGATGTTCTGCTACGAGGAACTCTACAAATGAACTGATGCGACCAGATGAACCACCAGAATCTCCCCATCCACCTGAACTAGGTGTAGCCTGATCAGGTCCATAGCACACTTGATGACAACTAGTACATATATGGGGGATGAGTCTCGACACTCCTGGAGCAGTACTCAGACTAGCTCCATAAAAAACTCCTCCATCATCATCATCGTCTCCATGCTCCCCACTCGCTATCGCATAAGCGTGCTGATCAAGGTCTCCTGCGAGTGTACTAAGGGAACCTAATGTTGAGACCAGAGCTTGATGATGTACAGGTGTAGGAATGGGAGGACCAGGAGCAACAACAAGGGGTTGTGCATGCACAGGGTGTCGGGGATCAACCCTTGCCCCTAATCTCTGTTGTGGCATGCCGCCACCAACACCCTGAAATGATCTAAAATCAAAATAATTGGGCTTTTTCCCCAAAAAAAATTCTACATATAGTTTTCTCAAAAAATACAATGGGCACTCCCAATTAGCATGTGGGGGACTATCAAAAACCATATACCATTGATCCCAAAAAATTTCAATCATCTACGGATGTATGCACCACCTCATGGATATTCTAGATTTGTTGGGTGGAATGGGTTGTCGGGTAACGGGGTCAAGAAAGTAGGGGGCAAGATGGGCTTTTGTTATTTTAAGGTCTAATATTTGTTTGTAAGAGAGACCATCAGAATAAAATTGTCTCATTTGTTCTCTCTCTCGTCGATGCCTATCAAGATCAGAATCGATCATCCTGATGGAATCAACAACGTTTTGCATTACATATGCAAAACGTCTCACATGTGGAGCAATCAATGCTTGACTCTGCATAGCATTGATTTGATTTTGTAAGGATGTGACTTGATCATTTATTCCTGCTCTCAAGCGAGCCTCATCAGATACCATAGGTGTTGGAGGTGGCATATGAGGGGGAGGGGGAGGGTGAGGGGTAGGTGGAGGTGGAGGTGGAGGTGGAGGTGGAGAGGGGGAGGGAGGTGGATCTAGCTGTGGCTCAGGTGGTGGATTGATGATATCATCAATGTTAAAATAATCCATGATATATGCTTGATATAATGTGCACCTGCATTTTAAATCAGACAAAATAGTCCATGTGCATACAAAAATTAAGATCATATATTTAATTGAAATAGGATGAGCAACATATATATTAAGCTCATATATTTAATTGAAATGCACATATATATACATTGATTGTTCAACTCAAGAGCATGTCCATACAAAATTAGAAATTAAATGTATGTACATGTACATTTAAAATAAAAAATACGATGCATAATTTGCATGCGTACAAATCATTAAACTAAACTATACATACATACATATACAAATTTCAAAATTTAAGAACTATTATGCAAATTTTTAATACATGCACATACATACTAAACAATAAAATTGAAACATTCACAAAATCTCATTTTATGTCTAACACACACACACACACACACACATATATATATTACAATTTTTCAGCAGGAGAAATCATGATCTAGTAGATAGTCATAAAATATATACTATTATATACCATTCATTATAAGTTCATAAATTCCACCAAATTCATAAATCCATGTCACTAAAAATATCCATCTACAACCAAAATCATAAATTCATGTAACTAAAATATCCATTTGGAACCAAATTTATAAATTATCACACAAAAATATCCATTGTTCACTCAAATTTATAAATTCATAACTATTTAAGATCATTGTTTTAATTTATAAACTATTATGGCTCTCTACCGTATAGATATTCATTTCTTTGTGTTTTCCTTTTCAAAATTAGGAGCTCTCCCTCCCTCTAGCCATTGTCGATACCATCTACATCCCATCCATAGCCCCTCGACAGTATCTATGGTATGGTTTGCATCCTAGATGCAAACATCCTCACAAGAGGTGTGACACATTCTTCATTTTGAATAATGTTGATTTGATCTTGGATGGTTCTAGCAGAAGCATTGATTTGTGCTTGCAAACGAGCATGCTCATTGATTTCAGGTGGTGGAGGTGGGGGGTTACGAGGTGGAGTGCGCGGAGGTGGAGGTGAAGGTGTTGGAGATGGATAGCATGGAGGTGGATTGCGAATATTATTGAATGGATCCATGTAATCTTTAAGATATGAGTGAACCTGCATTAGATTTGTAATTTCAAGATGTAAGATACATTTTTAGGAAATACCAAGTTAAACCATTCAATATAAATGGCCTTAAATAATTGAATACAAATAATAAAATTATATGTAAGCCTCATTTATATGTCTAAGGCACATGTTATTTTAATGAAAATACAATTAACTATTGATATTGTATAATCTTGCAAGATCTTATTATTGTTAAATTTGGTTGGGCCTTGGGCAACTTTGATCACCAAATTTTAAGAACTTCTTTGATCCCCTTAAGAAATGTCATATTGGAACCCCTTAAGAAAATCGAATTACGATTTAGGGTGACAAGATGGCTTAAGGGGATTTACGTCTAGTGAGGTCCTAGGAGAAAATGGCATGGCTCAAGTGAATAAAATTTGGTGAAGTTGCCCAAGGCAACCAAATTTCATTAAGAGCCTTTAAAGAAAAAATGATGGCTTTAGGGTTTAGGGTTTAGACTTTAGAGTTTAGGGTTTAAGGTAATAGGATAACTTAAGGGGATCTACATGCTGCAAGATCCTAGGAAAAAATTGCATGGCATAAGGTAATGAAATTTGGGGGAGTTGCTTAAGACAGCCAAATTTCATTAAGAGCCTAAGAAAAAATGATGGCTTTAGGGTTTACGGTTTAGACTTTAGAGTTTATTATTTAATTAGCTAAAATCCCCAAATCCTAACTTTTAATCAACCATTAAGGGGATAATCATGTCACATCCATAGCTTAAAATTAAAATAATTCCAAATCACCAATCCAAACTCAAACTAATGTAACTTACTTCCACTTCATCAAATCTAAAATGAAATTAATAATCTATCCTAGCCATCAAATCAATTAGACTAATCATAGCCATTCATTTCCAACTACCTTCAATCCAAATTCAAATTAGCATTCAATTATTCCCATCTACCTAATCAAGTCAACACAAGCCCTCCATCAACCCAACCACCTACATTTAATTCTCTCTTCCCTCTCAAATTCAAATTCAAAAATTCTCTCATGAAATTCTAGTCCTCGATTCCAAAAAAACCTAGTCCTCCATTCCTTTCCCCTCAACTCTATAAAATAATGACATCCCCAAATGTTTCCATATGATAAAATTTGTATGTATATGTTATCACATTAGAGAACCAAAGAGAAACTTCAACACATACATTTAGAGCCATAAAAGAATGTTATGGAACATATTATGCTTCTCTAATCTTTCATTATTTTATTTACCTTTCATTAGAAGTAGAGTATTGAGTTTGCACTTGCATTCTTGGTCTAGAATTTCTCTTCTACACTAAGTACAAAAATATAATATTGGATAGCTTAGTATATATTTCTCTTCTAATATATATTCCCTAGTTCTCCTTATCCATATTTGAGTATCTTAGCATATGTGTAACATGACATGTTAATAATATATCTCATATAAATGTAGGGATGTGTCGCTAATGTCATCTTCAAACATATTTAACCAATAGGAGATACTATAAGGTATCTAATATAACTATACAACCTATACATGTATGACATATGGTGACCTTTGGCTTTTTTTGATATGTCAAGGGTAGTTTTGCAAAGATTAGTTTCTAGTGCTTTTGTGAGTTTTCACCACTTGTACTTATTAAGCTACACTTTTGGGTTTTCAACCTAATAGGGATAAACCTAGTAGATTTTTTAGCTTTCCAGCCTAATGGAGATAAATCAAACCACACTTTTTGGTTTTTAGTTGCACCTATCAAGTTATTTGTTAGCTATTAAATTTACAAACATTCTAGGATTATAAGTCTACTATAAAATTTGATGTAAAATAGATTACACATTGAGCCCTATAATTTAATTACAACAATGAATAAATATAGCAACATTTAGTAGACATAATGAAAATCAAGCCATGATAGTAATATAGAGATAATATACAATGTTTAATATAGATAAGTTAAAGAATCATTTTAAAAATATATATCTATATATTCACATCATTTTTGTTTTTTCTTTAGATTTCAAATATATCCACCAATCCTCCTTATCTTACATTAACATAAACTCAAAAAACATAGTGGACATGTACACACATATAAAACTACATTAAAATAGTGTTAGATCTTACAATTTTTCAAGGCTTATTTCATCCTCTTAGACGATCACTCTTACTAAATCATTGGCATAAATTAGATGCACACAATGGCACATTAAAGGTTTATTCCTCATGTTGGATTCCCTATTTTATATAACTATATCTTTATTATCTAATTTAAATATATCTAAGCACAAATTTCTTTTATGTAACACATTGATAATTTCAACTCATTATAAAAACCAAATACAAATTTAAAGGGGGTACACTATATTTATAAATAAGAATTTAAATACCATCCCAATCTCCATGGTGTGTCACTTGTTCACTAAAAAGCCCTTACATAAATCATCTACTTAGGTCAATGTTATCTAGATTTTTCTTAAATATTAATATTCATAAAATATGGCACAAAGCATATTGATGCATTTCTATCCTTCCACATAAATCTATATAGTATCAAAATATAGGTAATTTTATGGTTAAATTGAATCTCTCTTAATTGCTAAATAATCCATTATGATTGAGGATGGGTGGATTATTATCTAGGATCACATCTTAAAAAAATCCTATAGAGGTCAAGTGCTATGTTTTTCTCTTAATACATATATTCCCATACAAACCTCTTTCCATGTATTATCAACTCGCTCATATGATAGACACCTTCCTAGATTTAAATTTCATATGATATATATGTACCCAAGTGTTTCCAATTGGAATTGCTATAATTATACTTTGGCATTCTAGATATTCAAAATAGTTTTCATAAATCTACCAAATAGACCCATTCTTGACATTGAACCTACATAATTTTAGGTATGTCCAATGAAAGATTAGGTCAGGGTTCATAAATTTCAAATGCTTTAGTGTTACGGGACTAGATTTTACAGTTTAGGGTCTAGGGTTTAGCAAACTTAGGGTGAAGTTTGGGTGGCCCTTGGCATAATTTAGATTGCAAGTTAGTGTCAATTGGAATCTAATGTATTTAGATTTACGAATTTGTTAACTAAATTTGCAAACAAACATCAAGATAAACTTTATGAATTTTAACCATTCTTTAACATATTGATTTCTAATCTAATTATAATTTAAAATTGAAACTAAAGTTTAATATATATCATTTTTTCCATACAAAGAAAATAAAATTTAAAACATTTAAGCAATGTGAATGATTTTTTGTTCGATTCCAATTTAGGGTTTTAACAATTTTTTTTGCTCCAAATTCAGTTTTAAACAATTAGGGTTTTTAATGAAATTTTTTTCGTTTCAATTCAAACTAGGGTTTTCAAATTCAATTTTTTTCTATTTGAAAATTCACGTCGGATCGGGACTAAAAGGGTTTTGAAATGCAATTTTTTTTGTTTTGTTTCAATTAGGGTTTTCAAAATCAATTTTTTTTGGGTTTAATCAAACAATTTTTTAAAAGTTAAATTTTGTTTCTAAAACACAATTCAAGGTTTTTTTTTCATTTTTATTAAAAAACATTTAAGTTTCATTGCAAGTTTTCGTCTATTTTTACAATTATTGAATTCTACTATAACAATTAAAAAAATGATTAAAACATGACAAATTAAAAAAAATACATGCTAAATTAACATATTTCTTTTAAAATTTCAATTCAAAATAAAAAAATGCAAAGAAATGGTGTTTAGGTGGGGTACCTGTAGCTGGTCATGGGGTCACTGTCGCCAACACTCACTCAGGGTCCCGTTCGTAGAGCAGTGAAAACTGTTCTTTTTTTAAAAAAAATAGCAGTATAAGATGGGATCCCGATTTATACAACTCGGGATCCCGTTATTTATAAATCGGGATCCTGTATTTTATAAATCGGGATCCTGTTTCTTATAAATCAGGATCCCATTCCGTGTCCATTGGTTCGAAGTCCGACGGGAAACGGGATCCCGTTTGATCTCAGGCTCGGGATCCCGTTTGTTGGATGCCGATTTCAATTTTTTGTCTAAGGCAAAAAAAATTCCACGTTTCGTGGACTCAACTTTGTGCACTTACCCAAAAGATTATACACAATGATCGACATGGGCATACCCCCATGTACACAAGTTGATTAGCTCATACAGAGTACAAAAACAACAATGACCGGATCATACACAGATCACAAGAGTGATCGCGCCTAGATCATGCACAGATCATAAGTATGATGGTGATCAACTCATATGTACATCACAAGTATAATAGTTTGTGGCTCATATGCATATCACAAAAAAAAATAGTGGCTGGCTCCAACATACATCACAAATACATAGTGACGAGCTCCACCATACATCACATACACCATGACGAGCTCTAGCAACCATCACAAATACATAGTGACGAGCTCCAACATACATCACATACATAGTGACAAGCTCTAGCATCCATCACAAATACATAGTGATGAGCTCCAACATACACTACATAAATAGCACTTGACAGGCTTATAGATTACAATGGCTAACCAATGTCTGTAATGCCCCAGATTATTGTTACCCGCACAGACATGGGACCCTACCCATGCAACCGTTATCGTATCTTAATCATAACCACGGTAGCATGCTACCTTCACCTCTATGAACCAGGTGAATGCGAACTAATCCCTCATAGTAGCCAAGCCATCGATCATTGGCATGGTCCAATGAATGTCTATCATTGCTCAAATATCATGGAGGTTCACTCTTGGATGGGTCATATGTAACATGAATCACAATCAAAGTGAACACATATATGGGCCTATACATAAAGACCTCTAGATATGGAGTCAATTTTCACAACACATAAAGTCACATGGAACCAACACAAGATGGACTTTTCCCATCATATGCATATATTCAATTACCCATACAAAAATTCAATCTTTGCTTACTTTATAAAAGCATATTAGGTATTAAATAAATAGTATTTGATCCCCTTAACTTGCTCATACCCATCCGGTTCCCATTTAGCCTCAAACTAAAGCCTACCAAAGAGAGAAGGCCAAACCAATCAAGAAAAACCTAGACATCTGGGAGTTTTCCCCCCTAGACCCTCCCCCTATAGGCTTGAAGTCACAAGGGCCTCCTTCGCCCAAGGACCGCCTATGTTCCCACTTCCAAATGGGTCAAATTCACATGTAGTTCTTCTCACAAGGTCTCTCAAAGATACCTATGCACTCATTCCTAATTTAGCAAACCTATTCCACGACACTTTCTTATAAGTATGTGGAGATTGAACCTAACCACCCTTATTATTCTTAATCCAACTGGGACATTCGTAGGTTTTTCTTATCAACATAGGCTAGCCTATTATGCAACCTAAATTTACCTTGGTTCACACAAACCCATAGGAAAGCACTTTCATTTAAAATTAGTATATTAGGTTCCATATTGAGGTTCACATACTCAAGGGGTCAATAGATATCTTTCAAGGACACCCCATAGAATTTATAAGCTTGATTTAAGTATAATTAATTCATAATGCTTACTTAAGAAAGTTGGAAACATTGTATCTAGTGGATCAACATATGACAATATAAACCCAATGATAATATTGTTCTTGTTCTAATTTCCTTTTCTCTATCATGCAGCTACATATTCTTATAATAGTCTAGTTTTATAGTAGATGCTTTATTCATACTTTCCTTTTAAGTTAACCCCAACCTTAACGATCATCAATACCATATCAAGAGATTCTATGTAGGATTTATCTCATAGCACCATCTCAACAACATTGTCAATTTAAACAATTGTCACTCTCTACCTAGCTTTCAATCATATCGAGGTTTATTATAGCTAAAATATCCCTAATTCACATAATAATTCCAATATCAGGGTTCTTGTATTTAAGAGGTTGATATACATCATGTAGTCATCTAAATAACTTATCACCGTGTCAATGAATCATTAATGTATCAAGTTTCACCATTAAGGATATGTTTAAAGTAAATAGTAGTTGTAGTACCATTAAATGGAATCATTATTACTTACAATATTGTATAGCCTCAAGCCAAGGCTCATTATTATTGCATATACCAATATACTATGATTTTGACCATATCATATTATATTTGTTAATGGGTGCTACCACGATAGTGGTTTACACTTTTTGGGAAATCCCGATTTTTGTTCAAATCACATATTTTTAGAAATATAATGATTTAAGTCTTAAAAAGTTTCATTAAAAGGATTCCAATTGAAGAGGGTTTGATCAAACCACCTTAGACCAAGCCCCATTGGATAGAACCCAACTATTTTTAAGCCATACCTATAACGGAGTCTCCATTACACCTATCAAAATGCTAATAAAAAATCACTTTTGATTTACTTTTTGGGGGATCAAATGAATTCATTTAAAATTTACTTTCTTGTAAGTATGTAGTCCTTATTATAAGCTTCCAATAAAGTATAATTTTAATTAAATTTGATTTGATATATTATATATTATTTTTATTTCTTGTGAATGTAAGTTTTTCACCGAAAATCAAGCTCTCCATTCTGACATGTGGAAAAAATAGTAGATTATCAAAAAAAATTGGAAAATATGAGTGCACCAGATATTGAAGTCCTTTATCCAAAAAGAGAAAAAATGAATTTCGATACATTCAAAAAAAGTTACGCATTATACGGCCCGCCTATGTTTGAATTGTAATTGGTTTGACTTTGAAACTTGATTAAGGAAAAAATATTTAATAAAACACTATCTAAGCAAGTGGAAGCACTAGATATCGGAGTTACAAATGGGTGATATCACATATTTTTAGAAAATATAATGATTTAAGCCTTTAAAAACTCTATTTAAAGCATTCCAATTGAAGAGGGTTTGATTAAACTACCTTAGATAAAACCCCCTTGGATAAAACCCTGCTAGTTTTAAACTATACATGTAACAGAGTCTGATGTACACTTATCAAAATACTAATAAATTTCACTTTTGATTTACCTTTTAGGGGATCAAATGAATTCATTTTTTTTTTTTTTTGTAAGTATGTAGTCCTTATTAAAAACTTCCCAAAATGTATAATTTTAAATAAATTTAATTTTATTATTATATTTATTTTTTATTTCTTATGAATGTAAATTTTTCACCAAAAATCAAGCTCTATGTTCTGCACATTTGGAAAAATAGCATATTATCAAAAATAAATTTTTAAAAATATGAGTGCACCAGATATTGAAGTCCTTCATCCAACAAAAATAAAAAAAATTGAATTTTGATACATACAAAAAAAGTTACCTGATATACAGTCACGCTATGTCTAAATTGTAATTGGTTTAACTTTGAAACTTGATTAAAGAAAAAATATTTAATAAAAAATTATCTAACTAAGTGGAAGCATTAGATATCAGAGTTACAAATCTAAATTTGAAAGAATTAGAATTTTATCCTTTATAGTTAAAAAGTTATGTATTATATGGTGAGTGTCACTTTTTTTAAAAATTGTTTTCTGAAAAAAATTAGTTTTCGAAGGAGATGGAAAAAGAAGTGCAGAATATGATTCCGAAAAATTTGAAAAAAAGATATATTAGAATCTACAAACAAAATTTCACAAAACTCTAGTTTGTATCATCTTCAAATTCCTCACGGATTAGCTACTATAGGTTCCCGAAAGTGAAGATTTAGTTAAAAACAATTATTTCAGTGTCTAGTTTGGCCAAAAACTATAAACCACTATTGTGGGATCACCCAAATCTAAATTTGAAAGAATTAGAATTTTATCCTTCATGGAAAAAAAGTCATGCATTATACGGTGAGTCACTTTTTAAAAATGTAGTTTTCTGAAAAAATTTAGTTTTCGAAGGAGATGGAAAAAGAAGTGCAATATGATTACAAAATTTTTGAAAAAAATATATTTAGAATCTACAGACAAAATTTCATGAAACTCTAGTTTGCATTATCTTCAAATTCCTCACGGTTTAGCCGTTATAGATGCTTGAAAGTGAAGATTTATATGCCAAATTTTGCATCAAATTCCTTATGGTTTAGCCATTATTAAATGATTATATGTTAAATTTTGCATTAGGTGTATTATATTTTTCTTTTGGATAATATTATAAGGTGTTCTTATTGCTTGATATTTAACCTAGACTTCCTTGCCATTTTGGTTCACTTGGAGTCTCAATATAGTGGTTTGACGAACTCAATGCTGAGATTCTATTTCATCTCCTCTCATTTTCTACAAAAAAATTCCACACCTGGATGTTTAGCTAATCCTCCCTAGGTTATAGAAAATTCCTTGTTTATGAATTCTTAATAATCCCAACCTTCACACCTCAAGTATTATAGCATTTGAGATCTTGGGCACCCTACAAGATATTAGTTACCTATAGATCTTGGTTTTCCCAATACTTATAAGAAATCGTTTTTATTTTATCTAATATCATTTTATATTGTGAGCTATGTGTATATGAACAAGGTTACCAAATTTCGCATCATTCTTGCCCTTGATAATAAGAAGAAGAAGATGTACTTTTAATTTATTGATTAATCAACTTTTGTTCATTCCTAAATCGCCTTGAATTAATAATTTTTAACTACAACAATGGATAATTACCAATTTATTTGACTACTAAAAGGTATCATATTATTTGAAGTTTAACAATAAGATTGTAGTCACTTGTAAGAATAGAATATCAACTGAAATCCTTGATTGTTAATAACAACCTATTCTGAATAAATATTATATTCTTTAATATTATATTAGCAACTTTTTCCCATGTTTACACAATAATCTTTTTATCCTTTTACACACCCAAATTTTACAATTCAACTTAGTTGTACATTTTACATGTCTTTTATTTCAAAGTATGAAGTTTCAGTGAGAAACAGTAAGGAACTAGTATTAAGAAAATACCAAGCATAGGGAGAGATAAATGATATATAGTTGCCTTTGCCATTGTATTGGTGAATCCAAGCTCTCATTTCTCCTCCTCACATTGGCTTCCTACCCCTCTTCTCATGTGTGCCTTCCTCTATAAGTTCTTCCCTCTCCCATCTACTGCTCATATTCTATGGGTTTTATCTCCACACCATCCACCGTTCCTCACACCCTACTCTTCTCATTTTCTATCCAAGACTGCACACGCATCTGTAACCTTGTTCTCAAGCTCTCATTTTCGTATACGTAGGAAGAACAATGGCAGTGGTTGTATATTTTAGCTTTACACCTGCCAGCTACATCCCTTAGACTTTCCACTTCCATCACTTGCCCCTTTGTGAATATCCTTCTCCCTCACCTCCTGTTCTCCTTTCCCCATGCCATTCCTTTGTTGTTCTTTACCCACGAATTCTCTTCCTTTGTCTTCCCTCTATTTCTTTCTTCTTCTATTTTTCCCCTTACTACTCGATTCGCTGCCATTTGCATTTACATGAAAGTTTCTAAAGCCTTCACAAAAACTTTATCTTTCTCCTCCGCTCTCACTCTCCTGTACTATTTTCTTGGTGCCTTCTTTCTCCATTTTTTTGCTCATAATGCCTCTTTGACGGGGTCATTAATTGAAGACTGGGTCTTTTTCTGCATTTCATTTCTTACTTCTCTGTGCCATTTCTCACCGCCTCTGCTACTCACGTCTTATGGTCTTCCGCTCCACTCCTCCCTTCTTACTCCTCTGCGCCCTTCCAATACTCATGAATGACCATCGATAGGGCATGATGTAGATTTTTATAGAAGTTTCTAGCATCCTCCTGAACTTGCTACCACATCTTGATTAATATGGATACCCCCGATTACCCAAAATCTTGCACTTTATGCTAGGAAGTGGGTCAAACTTCCTTGCCACACTATTCTTTCCATGACCTGACTACACTTTATTCACATGGAGATATGGACGGAAGTATGGGCCTAAGCCGGGGTTGCATCCTTTATTAATTGCATGATTTAGCCATGCCCACTCCTCATCAATGCGCCTTGCCTCTTGTTGTCGTCTTCTCATTTTTTTTTTCAAGCCCTCATTTTATTTTACTTTATTTTATTTTATTTCCTTCATTCATTGTCATCATCCATATGGAGTGGTCCTTTGACGGGGATGTGACATCCTTCCCTCTTTAGTCATCCCGACTTATTAGAAGGTTGCATGCATTAATTTGTTTAGAATTCAAGATTATTAGCCAAGTTAATTTCTTTTGAACCTCATATCCTTGTCTCTTGGGTGGTTCCCTTTTCCTTAATTTGATCAATTTAGAATGCTTTTTTATAGGATTCAAGAGGGTGCATACCTAAAATATACCCTCAAGTAAGCATTTTTTTTAATATAATCCTCCATTTTAAATTTGGAGGTTGATATTTCATAAAAAAACATTTATATTCCATTGGATACACAAATTTACCAGTTAAAATTTGTGTATTATCAAAGTACCATGTGTCAAAAACCACTTTTCACTCTTAACTATTAAGGTAGTCATAACCTACCTATTCAAACATACACCCTCCAATTATTTTCATTTTATGTTCCTCGCAATTCATGTTCATAAGATTAGAAAGAATCTTAATACTCTTAATTATGCAATGTAATTTTCTCTAAAACAAGAGGTAAAATCAAATCCATCAAGTTAGTGAGTGGGGATAGCGATCATCAAATACCTTAACCTTTTTATATGCACTCTGATTTTCTTTACAATTCATCTATCCAAATTTCCCCTTTCACCCATTCAAAGGTTCTCTTAGTTAGGGCTTCACATGCATTCTCACAATATTACAAGTCCATTTAAGATATTCAAAATAACTACATACATATTAAATGATCAACTAAGTTATGGTCAGTTGGTAGTGTAAGACAACATACGTAACCCAGAGTCAAGTGAGCTTCATAGGCCAGCGTTTGAACCTATTTACTCTGATACCAATGTAAAATCCCCATCTCGGGCAAATTATTTTTTTTATAAACAAGGCACAACTACCAACTTAACCAACCAATCATAATTCCATGTAAATTAGAAGTGTTAATTTCAATAGCTCTAGATTCACCATGGTGACAACAAAAATCAACACCACTACTTATGCATACAATCAACCCGTGGTAAGGTCCCAAGGACAAGGTCCTTCCTAGACCTACAACCTAAACCTCAAGGGTTCCTGATGGCCTTGCCTACGTATCCCCTCATGGGAAATAAGAGGCTTCGTAGTTCGCCCCACAATGACAGAGGGAATTCAATCTCTCCTCTTGTATGGGATCTATTATAGATCACCTTATAATAGTCAATTATAATGTAATGATAGTCATCTTGCCATCAAGTATTGGGTCCATACCAGACATTAGTGTGCAAACATTCACAATATTCACAATGTGACATTCATACCATAATCTCAAAGATTATACACAATGGTCATCATGGGCATACCCCCATGTACACAAGTTGATTAGCTCATACACAGTACAAGTACAACAATGACCAGATCATACATAGATCACAAGAGTGATCGCGACTGGATCATGCACAGATCACAAGTACAATGGTGATTAGCTCATATGTACATCACAATTATATCAGTGTCTAGCTCATATGCATATCACAAAAAACAATAGTGGTTGGCTCTAGCATACATCACAAATACATAGTGACAAGCTCGAACATGCATCACATACATCATGATGAACTCCAACATATATCACATACACCATGACGAGCTCCAACAACCATCACAAATACATAGTGACGAGCTCCAACATACATCACATATATAGTGATGAGCTCTAGCATCCATCACAAATACATAGTAACGAGCTCCAACATATATTACATAAATAGTGATAGACTTATACATTACAATGGCTCACACATGTCTGTAATGCCCCAGATTACCATTACCCGCATGGATGGGTCCCTACCCGTGCAACCGTTATTGTATCTTAATCATAAATAGGGTAGCATGTTACCTTCACCTCTGTGAACTAGGTGAATGCAGACTAATCCCTCATAGTAGCCTAGGAATCGATCATTGGCACGGTCCAATTACTACCTGTCACTACTCAAATATCCCAGAGGTTCACTCTTGGACAGGTCATACATAACATGAATCATAATCATAGTGAACACATATACGGGACTATACATAAAGACCTCTAGATATGGAGTCAGTTTTCACAACACATAAAGTCACATGGAACCAACACGAGATGAAATTTTCCCATCATATACATATATTCAACTACCCATATAAAGAGTTAGTCTTTGCTTACTTTATAAAAGCATATTAGGTATTAAATACATATTATTTCATTCCCTTAACTCACTCACACCCATCTAGTTTCTATTCAACCTCAAACTAAAGCCTACTAAAGAGAGAAGGTCAAACCAATCAAGAACAATCTAGACATCTGGGAGTTATCCCCCCCCTAGACCCTCCCCCTACAGTCTTGAAGTCACAAGGGCCTCCTTCCCCTAAGGACCGCCTACGTTCTCGCTTCCAAACGGGTCAAAGTAACATGTAGTTATCCTCACAAGGTCTCTCAAGGATACCTATGCACCGGTTCCCAATTTAGTGGACCTATACCACAAAAATTTCTTATAAGTATGTGGAGATTGAACCTCACCACCCTTATTATTCCTAATCCAACTAGGACATTCTTAGGTTCGTCTTATCAACATAGGCTAGGCTATTATGCAACCTAAATTTACCATGGTTCACACAAACTCATAGGAAAGCACTTTGATTTAAAATTAGCATATTAGGTTCAATATTGAGGTTCACATACTCAAGGGGTCAATAGATATCTTTCGAGGACACCCCATAGAATTTATAAGCTTGATTTAAGTATAATTAATTCCTGATGCTTACTTAAGAAAGTTGGAAACATTGTATCTAGTGGATCAACATATGACAATATAAACCCAATGATAATATTGTTCTTGTTCTAATTTCCTTTGCTCTATCATGCAGCTATGTATTCTTATAATAGTCTATTTTTATAGTAGATGGTTTATTCATACTTTCCTTTTAAGTTAATCCCAACCTTAATGGTCATCAATAAAGTGTCAAGAGATTCTATGTAGGATTTATCTCATAACACCATCTCAACAACATTGTCAACCTAAACAATTGTCACTCTCCACCTAGCTTGCAATCATATCAAGGTTTATTGCAACTAAAATATCCCTCATTCACATAATAATTCCAATATCAGGTTCTTGTATTTAAGAGGTTGATATACATCATGTAGTCATCTAAATAACTTATCAGAGTGTCAATGAATCATTAATGTATCAAGTTTCACCATTAAGGATATGTTTAAAGTAAATCATAGTTGTAGTACCATTAAATGGAATCATCATTACCTACAATATTGTATAGCCTCAAGCCAAGGCTCATAATTATTGCATATACCGATATACTATGATTTTGATCATATCATATTATTTTCTTTAATGTATTACCAACTAGAGGAAACACGGGTTTAAAACTCATCCACTAACCTTACACTTATTAAACAAGCTTCATATCATATATCATTGAAATAAATGATAGTTTCCTTCCATTTGATCGTAAAGTAATGTGGTACAAATATAGTTTTAATTTCATTAATGAAGTCCTTATCCGATACATTATTAGATGATTATATGCCAAATTTTGCACCAGGTATATTATATTTATTTATTTTGGATAATATTAGAAGGTGTTCTTATCACTTGATATCTAACCTAGACTTGCTAGCCATTTTGGTTCACTTGGAGTCTTAATATAGTGGTTTGATGAACTCAATGTTGAGATTATATTTCGTCTCCTACCATTTTCCACACAAAATTTCCACACCTAGATATTTAACTAATCCTCCGTAGGTTATAGAAAATTCCTTATTTATGAATTCCTAATAATCCCAACCTCCACACCTCAAGTATTATAGCATTTCAGATCTTGGGCACCCTACAAGATATCAGTTACTTGTAGATCTTGGTTTTCCCAATACTCATAAGAAATGGTTTTTATTTTATCTAATATCATTTTATATTGTGAGATATATGGATATGAACAAGGTTACCAAATTTCGCATCATTCTTTCCCTTGGTAATACAAAGAAGAAGATGTACTTTTAGTTTATTGATTAATCAACTTTTGCTCATTCCTGAATTGCCTCAAATTAATAATTTTTAACTACAACAATAAATAATTACTAATTTCTTTGACTATTAAAAGGTACCATATTATTTGAAGTTCAACAATAAGATCACAGTCACTTGTAAGAATATAATACCAATTGAAATCCTTGATTGTTAATAACAACCTATTCCAAATAAATGTTATATCCTTTAATATTATATTAGCAACTTTTCCCATGTTTACACAACATGAAAGATAGAAATTTAATTGATGAATACTCAATATTCTTTTTTATCCTTTTACAAACCCAGATTTTTCAATTCAACTTAGGTGTATTTGACATTTCTTTTATTTCAAAGTATGAAGTTTCAGTGAGAAACATTAAGGAAATAGTATTAAAAAGTATTAAAAAATACTAAGCATAGGGAGAAATAAATAACTCATCTATAAATAATATATAGTTGCCTTTGCCATTGTATTGGTGAATCCGAGCTCTCATTTCTCCTCCTCACATTGGCTTCCAACCCCTCTTCTCACGTGTGCCTTCCTCTATAATTTCTTCCCTCGCCCATCTACTGCTCCTGTTATATGGGTTTTATCGCCACACCATCCACCGTTCCTCACACCCTACTCTTCTCATTTTCTATCCAAGACTGCACACGCATCCGTAATCTTGTTCCCAAGCTCTTATTTTGGCATACGTAGGAAGAACAATGGCAGGGGTTGTATATTTTAGCTTTACACCTGCCGGCTACATCCCTTAGACTTTCCACTTCCATCAAGCCCCTTTGTGAATATCCTTCTCCCTCACCTCCTGTTCTCCTTTCCCCATGCCATTCCTTTGTTGTCCTTTACCCACGCATTCTCTTGCTTTGTCTTCCTTCTATTTCTTTCTTCTTCTATTTTTCCCCTTACTGCTCGATTCGCTGTCATTTGCATTTACATGAAAGTTTCTAGATCGTTCACAAAGAATTTATCTTTCTCCTCCGCTCACTCTCCTGTACTATTTTCTTGGTGCCTTCTTTCTCCATTTTTTGCTAATAATGCCTCTTTGACGAGGTCATTAATCGAAGACTGGGTCTTTTTCTCCGTTTCATTTCTTACTTCTCTGCGCCATTGCTCACCGCCTGTGCTACTCACGTCTTATGGTCTTCCGCTCTACTCCTCCCTTCTTATTCCTCTGCGCCCTTCCAATACTCATGAATGACCATCGATAGGGCATGATGTAGATTTTTATAGAAGTTTCTAGCATCCTCCTGAACTTGCTACCACATCTTGATAAAATATGCATACCACCGATTACCCAAAATCTTACACTTTATGCTAGGTAGCGGGTCAAACTTCCTTGCCACGCCATTCTTCCCATGACCTGACTACACTTACTTCGTTCACGTGGAGATATGGACGAAAGTATGGGGCTGAGCAGGGGTTCCAGCCTTTATTCATTGCATGATTTACCCATGCCCACTCATCAATGCGCCTTGGCTCTGTTGTCCTCTTCTCATTTTTTTTTCAAGCCCTCATTTTATTTTATTTTATTTCCTTCATTCACCGTCGTCGTCCATATGGGGTGGTCCTTTGACGGGGATGTGGCATTTCCCTCCCAACCCCCCTCTCTCTCTCTCCCTCCCTGCCCAATCCGTACCTCCCCCTCTTTCTCTCTCCCCCTATGAGGGTTGAGGGTGTAAGGTTTAGTGTTTAAGGTATAGGGTTGAGGTTATAGGATTAGGTGTATAGGGTATAGGGATTAGGGTTTAGGCTATTAGGTATAAAGTTGAGGGTTGAGGGATGAGGGATGAGGGATGAGGTATACGGTTGAGGGTTGAGGGACAGTGTTTAGGGTTGAGGATATATGATTAAGTGTATAGGGTATATGGATTAAGGTTTAGGATATTGGGTATATGGTTGAGGGTATTGGGTTGAGGATATTAGGTTTATGGTTTATGATTTATCTATAAGTTTGAGGGTTGAGGGTTGAGGTATAATGTTCAAGGTTGAGGGTATAAGGTTAAGTGTATAGGGTATAGGGATTAGGGTTTAGGATTATGTATAGGGTTTAGGGTGTAGGGTTTAGGATATTATGTATAGGGTTTAGGGTGTAGGGTTTAGGTTATAAGGTATAGGGTTAAGGCTTGAGAGTGTAGGGTTTGTCGTTTAAGTATAGGGTTGAGGGATAATGTTTAAGGTTTAGGGTATAGGGTATAGCGATGAGGGTTAAGGGTGTAGGGCTTAGGGTTTAAGGTATAGGGCTGAGGGTTGAGGGATAGTGTTCAAGGTTGAGGGTATAGGGCTAAGTGTATAGGGTATAGGGATTAGGGTTTAGAATATTGTGTATACGGTTGAGGGTATTGGGTTTAGGATTGAGGGTTTAGGGTTTAGCATATAAGGTTGAATGTAGAGTTTAGGGTTTAAGGTTGAGTGATGATGTTTAGGGTTTAGGTTATAAGGTTGAGGGTATAGGGTATAGGGACGAGGGTTGAAGGTGTAGGGTTTACGTTTTAAGGTATAGGGTTGAGGGCTGAGGTATAGTGTTCAAAGTTGAGGGTATAGGGTTAAGTATATAGGGTATCGAGATTAGGGTTTAGGATATTCAGTATAGGGTTGAGGGCTGAGGGTTGAGGGTTTAGGGTTCAAGGTTTAGGGTACAATGTTTAATGTAGGGTTTAGGGTTGAGGGATAATGTTTAAGGTTTAGGGTATAAGCTTTAGGTATAGGTATAAGGATGAAGGTTGAGGGTGTAGGGTTTAGGTTTTAAGGTATAGGGTTGAGGGTTGATGAATAGTGTTCAAGTTTTCAATGGTATAAGGTTAAGGTATAGGGATTAAGGTTTAGGATGTTGGTTATAAGGTTGAGGGTAATAGGTTTAGGGATTAGGGTGTAGGACCTAGAAGGTTGATTGTAGGGTTTAGGGTTTGAGTATAGGGTTCAGGGATAATGTTTAAGTTTTAGGGTATAAGGTTGAGGTTATAGGTTATAGGTATGAGTGATGAGGGTTTAGGGTTGAGGGTCTAAGGTATAGGTTATATATAATTGAACTTTATAGAGCTTAAAAATATATCATGAAATTTTACTTATGAAAGAGATCATTAATTTAGCACATTATGTTAATTAGCAAGCTGAGTTTAATTGAAGATATAACAACTAATATTATATTTTTGTAATATTCTAAGTTTTAAAGATTATTTTATTTTAAATTATCAAATAAATTGGAAAGATGTGTTTAAGACACTTGTAAAATTTTATTAAATATATAATATATAATATATAAAATTTATCATTTACTAACCACTAAGTCACTAAGTCACTCATTGATAGAGCACTTGACTCTTAATGATTTAAAAAAAAAAACTTAAGATTTTCTATTAACTACTTTAAATCAAATATTAATTTTGAAGTAATATCAATCAATAATAATATTACACCTCATTGCACCAAAAAATATAAATAGTTATCTTATTTTTATTAATCAAAATTCACTTTAAAATTTTAAAGTAAATAATATTTATAAAAGAACTTACACAAAAATCTTGTTTTCTACTCAATTAAATTTAAGAGAATAAAAATATAAAATTGATCCACTAACTATTAACTATTCATCCTTAAGTAATTCTCTGTGGGGTGGAAAGAAAACAATCTTATTATAAGAAAATATGTAATTTGGAGAGATTTGACTAAGCTTGGGAAACAAATAGAAAATCTATCATTTTCTTTTAGTGGTAATATTTGAAATCCAAGGTGTTCATAGAGTTTTTAATTTAAATTATTCTGTTTAACATGGGAAAATTTATTTTAAGATAATTGATTTGAATGAAAATTTTGTTGAAAAAAATTATTAAGATTTTGATTTGCATGGTAAATGAAATATGTGAATAAAGTGTGCCTTATACACGAAATTTGATTAGATCTCCTTTGTTCGGATCTGGAACTTTCTCCTTCTTCATATCCAAGACCTCGTCTATCACCATTAGTTCTCTAACCTTTAATTAGTTCATCTAGTTTAGCTGAGCTTTCTTTAAATTTGTCTTTGAATTCCTTTATAGTAGCAAGTTCATTTCTTAGATCATCAAGTTGTTTTTCAAGCTCTTCTTCATTGTTCTTTTTTTGTTCTAATTCGTTCTCTAGTCAGTTGCATTGTTATGATTTCTCCTTCAACAATTGAGGAAGCTTTTCTTCATTCTTCTTTCTGTCCTCCAACTCCTTGGTCATCCTCATCATGATGGATTTTGTTTCATGCTTTAAGGTAGTGTTTTCTTGAGCAAGCTTTTCACATTCTTTTGTTTTCTCCTTCAAGACTTCACTAATTTGTTCATCTTCACTACTTTTTCTTTTCTTCTTAAGTTGACAACATAACTCCTTTCTTTTCTCCCTTGATTCACTGATCTTGTCTTTTAATGGTTGGATAATTTTTTTTGCATTTTACAGATTTTCTTGTAGTTCCTTGATTTCGGATTTTGACTTATCAAGGTCATCTAAGGCCACCATGAGTTGTTGTTGCAGACTACTTGTATCCATTGAATGTTCTTTCCTTAAGCTATTAGAATTCTTTCAAGGAACTAGCTCTGATACCAATTGTTGGAAACAAGCAACACTGAGAGGGGGGGTGAATCAATGTTCTGTAAATTTTAACTCTATTATCCTTATTCCCGACTTTTCTAACACATTCAATCAATAGCACTATGCAGAAATAGAAAATAAGAAACCACACAACCATAACAAAATTATTTTTATGTGGAAACCCTGTAAAGGGAAAAACCATGGTGGATGGACAATCCACAAGTAATTTTGAGTATACTCAAGGAGAATATTACATTTAGGGAATGCACTTGCATTCAAGCTCATTGCCTTTACAAAAGAGATTGGAAGAGTTCCAAAATAAAGTGAAATAATATAATAGCATCTACAAATGCTTGATTATAGTTCCAGTTAAGCTCTGGTGACGAACTTCTACCCTATTCTGCTCAAGTTCACCCACAAAAATATTTATGTGCAAGTGAAACTCCACATGAAATCCCTTAATCTCTTCTTAGACAATCGCAACAATTGCACATACACCTCTCACACCTATCCAAAAGATATGTTCGAACACATATATATATCTATATATATATATATCCACTTACAAAGATTTCATCACCACAAGTCAGCTTCCACAAAAATTAACAAGATTAGCAACTAGTCTACCCATATACTAGATAAATTCTATGTGGACTCGAGCAAGTCAGCCAAACAATAGTTGGGACCAATAATCGAACAACCAAAAAGATAATAACAACAATTTAATTAACCTTTATACATCTGTTATACAATATTTCACTCTGTCAGCTTGACATAGCAAATAAATAGAGAATGTCCAACCAGACCTATAGCCACAAGAATACTTTTGCTAGATTCAATAATTGTATGCTCTTTGTGCCAAGGAAACATGTTCAACGTTCCACAGCCAAGAAAAGTGATTTGGTGAGATTTCACAATCGAATTTCTTGTTCAGCTGATAAAACTGTCAATAACATATAGATTTCATTCTTCTTTCTGTACAATAGAATACAAAACTGTGGACCTCAGATATAACTATGGTTGCCATCAATGACAACACAAGAATACAAAAATCGCATCCACAACCATCATATGCCAACACATTTATCATTTCATATAGTTGAATCTTTTAATCATATAGATGTAGGTTTATAATTTGCATTGTAAATGGATAGGCTACTTGTTTCTTAGATGACATCTCAGGTATTTGTGGAGGAATAAGATATGAGAGCACAAATTTCCAAGGCATTTAATATTAGAGGAAGATGTAAAGTTTTTAAAGATTTTTTTTGTTAAACTATGTTTGATTTAGATAGTTTCTTTACTATAATACTTCCCATCTAAGTGTGTTTTTTTTAATGTAATTCACGCATATTTTCTAGCACATAGAAATCATTTAGTATTTGCATTTATGTCCCAAAAGTGCATTTCAATTTGATTTACCTTGTCCTCAATCATAAGGAAAACAACAAGATCTTCATTAAGGTTGACTCACCTAAGGGTTAAAATTCAATCTTACGCTAGGTGATCTATTTTTCTTAATGAAATAAGGAAGATAGGTGCATCATGTCCACTTCATTTTGGAGAAATGCTATTTTTCATCATTTCATTTTAGTGAACCCAACGTACATAAAAAATTATGAATTTGGAGTCTGTGTGCACTATAAATCTGCAAACAACTCAAACCTCAAACACATATTAGGAATGGGTTAGTTCAAGCCATGCACATCTACAAGTGCTCCTATGAAATAATGTACATCATGCCTTATAAGAAAACTAATTGAAAACATGAAAGAAGCATGATCTATACCTATTTCATAGTGGATTGGTGTCACTTGTACAAAGTGACCATTTCCCAATCCTTGCCAAGTTCAATGATAGATGCCTTGAAGATGGAGTGAAATTGACAAAATTAGCTCTCAATTGAAGAGAGTAACTTTGCATGAAGGTTGTGGATGGATTGTTGAAGAATGAGGCTTCTACTTATATACTCTCAAGTTGAAAGAGTGCCCAAAAGAGAGCAATGTGGAATAAAGATTTGGCCAATAAGAAGGAGCCACTAGTAACCTTGTGAGTGTTTGATGAATGTGCAAGTTTTGGTCAATGTGCCAATAAATGAAACTAGTTGGCCTTTTCAAATTCAAATTTGGCTTGTTGGAGAGAGAAAAAGAGACTTAAATTCCAAGTGGGGGACATGTAAGAAGGGAGTTATTGCCATGTTGGAAGGGACAAGTCAACTTGTTTTGAAATTCAAACTTGAGGAATATTCTCAAAAGATGCCTTGTTGAGGGAAAATGATGATTTTGATAAATGAATTAAAATGCTTTATTTGTGCAAGTGGGAAAAGCTGGAGGATGTGATGGGTGATTAGACTAGATTAATCAGGATTAGATTAACTTAGATAATGTTAGGTGATTTTGACCCATGATTTGAATTAGATTTAGGGATTTAAATTAAATCAAAGGGAGATAAAAGGTGATTTCAGATTTGTGCATCTCAGGTATTTGTGCAGGAATAAGATATGAGAGCACAAATTTTCAAGGCATTTAAGATTAGACGAAGATGTAAAGTTTTTAAAGAATTGTGTTGTTAAACTATGTTTGATTTAGATAGTTTCTTTGTACTATAATACTCCCCATCTAAGTGTGTTTGTTTTAATGTAATTCACACATATTTTCTAACACACGGGAATCATTTAGTATTTTCATTTATCTCCCAAAAGTGCATTTCAATTTGATTTACCTTGTCCTCAATCATAAGGAAAATAGTAAGATATCCATTAAGGTTGACTCACCTAAGGGTTAAAATTCAATCTTACGCTAGGTAATCTATTTTTCTTAATGAAATAAGGAAGATAGGTGCATCATACCCACTTCATTTTGGAGAAACCCTATTTTTCATCATTTCATTTTGGTGAACCCAACGTACATAAATTTTTTTGAATTTGGAGTCTCTGTGCACTATAAATCTACAAACAACTCAAACTTCAAATACATATTAGCAATGGGTTAGTTCAAGCCATGCACATCTACAAGTGCTCCTATGAAATAATACATCATGCCTTATAAGAAAACTAATTGAAAACATGAAAGAAGCAAGATCTATACATATTCCATAGTGGATTGGTGTCACTTGTACAAAGTGACCATTTCCCAATCCTTGCCAAGATCAATGATAGATGCCTTCAAAATGAAGTGAAATGGACAAAATTAGTTCTTAATTGAAGAGAGTAACTTTGCATGAAGTTTGTGGATGGATTGTTGAAGAATGGGGCTTCTACTTATATACTCTCAAGTTGAAAGAGTGCCCAAAAGAGATCAATGTGGGATAAAGATTTGGCCAATAAGAAGGAGCCACTAGTAACCTTGTGAGTGGTTGAGGAATGTGCAAGCTTTGGTCAATGTGCTAATAAATGAGATTGGTTGGCCTTTTTCAAATTCAAATTTGGCTTGTTGAAGGGAGAAAAAGAGATTTAAATTCCAAATGGGGGACATGTAAGAAGGGAGTTATTGCCATGTTGGAAGGGACAAGTCAACTTGTTTTGAAATTCAAACTTGAGAAATATTCTCAAAAGATGCCTTGTTGAGGGAAAATGATGATTTTAATAAATGAATTGAAATGTTTTATTTATGCAAGTGGGAAAAGCTAGAGGATGTGATGGGTGATTAGATTACATTAATCAGGATTAAATTAACTTAGATGATGTTAGGTGATTTTGATTCATGATTTGACTTAGATTTAGGGATTTAAATTAAATCAAAGGGAGATGAAAGGTGATTTCAAATTTAATTAAATAATTATCTGATTTAATTAATTAAAAGGATGATGATAGGCTTAAATTAAATAAAGTTAATTTATTCAATTTAAATGGATGACCTTTGATTTATTTGATAAATGTATTTAGTGAGCTTGATTTATTTAATGAGTGAATGAATATGAATTTAATTAAGTGCATAATGCTAATTTCACATGTCTACATTTTTCCCCTCTTTGAAGCAATGTACTTGATGCATTGGTTCAAAGAATAAACTTTCCACGATCAAAATTCAAAACAATTTCAATTTTTTTAAATGCCCCAGTGGAAAGAAGTACACTAGTAGATTGCCCCCTTGAGAGATCAAGCAAAAATATTCTATTTAAGGGTCAATCTCGTGATAAAGAGGTTCAAAATGGATGGTTATGATAATGATGCAAATGAGATGATTTTAAGATGCTTAGAATAACCAATCTATATTATCCTAAACAACTTAAAATGATGATGCAATGCATGTGAGATGGATGATGTGATGATGCCTATATGATTGTGCAATAGATGTTTTATGCAAATGTATGATTTTATGAGATGCTTAGACTAACAGATCTATACTATGATGATGAGCATGCATGTGAGATGATATGCAAAATGTTGATGGTTTGTGGATGCAGGATGGATGCACTGGTGATGATGATTAACTATTCATGATGTGATGTTAGTGCGGAAAAGAAGAAATCAAGGGATGACAAGAGGATCCAACAAGCCAACTTATGAGAGATGATGGTGAGAAATGGATGATTTGTTTATCAAGAATTGGGATTTTAAAAGGGTCACTTACCTTATGTTTGATAACACGCATAAGCACAATGCATCAAGGTATAAATAACCTGGATGGTGTTGTACTTAGTGTGATGGAATTTGACTCGTTAAATAGATAGGATTATTCTTGTTCACACCTAACATACAAAAACCTTGCTAGGATGCACTTTAGAAGTTTCAAACACCTCGGACCAAAACACGGAAAGGTATAACCTATCAATGCAATAGTCAACAAGCTGCCCAAAAAATCCTCCATACATATATAACAAAGCAAGTATTCACGAAGTTATATTACAAGAAAGTCCAACAAGCACAAAAGATAAAATATAATGATCGTTGCCCCATTCCTATCTCTCTAAATCCATTTGTTTGGACATCATCGAGAGGTTATCGAAATGAGCGCAAAGAGATAAGTCGAAAGACAAAGATAAAGTAAAAAAACAAGATGATGTTCTTCAATGTTGCTAACCAAAAGAAAATGTGTTTGAAGGACAAGAACTGAAAATATTGTGAAAAGATAATGTCCATTGTAGGAAGGATACATCCCAGGACATGTTAGTGGATGGTGACATGCCATTTCGTTTATCTAAAGTGTTCTTTCTATAAATAATGCCCATTGTAGGAAGGATACATCCTAGGACATGATGTTATTAGATGATTGAAAAGGGACTGATTGGATGATAGGCTATAGACACAAAGAGTTGACCAACTTGTTTACATACTGACCTAGACTTGAGACTTTATGTTTTGAGTTTTTACTTTTCACCTGCTAGACCTGTTTGCAACTGTTTCACCAAAGGCGGAGGATGATGATCATTTATTATGAGTGATGTTATTGTTGGTGTAAGAGAAATGGGATGGATGGATTTTTTCAAATATTTGGATGTTTTTGGAGTTTTGCAATGTTTTGAGGCTATTTTTGGTATTTTTTGAGATTTTTCAAATGTTTTGATTTTTGATTTTCTAATTTTTTTGGGGTTTTTTGAGATTTTGACCAAGAGACTAACCTAAGGACCTATCCTAGGGGCCTTGGGGGTTGATCAATAGATTAGCCTTGCCTATGTTATACACATAGAGACCATGTAGTTGGATTGATGACTTGACTATTTTACAAATCACAATATAGATGATGAAATGTCAGTTTATTATGACAAACTTCTAAAGGACTAACCTAAGTGTCTCAGGGGATTATCAAAGATCAACCTTTCCTATGTTCAAGGCTTAGAGATCCGTAGTTCAACAAGACAACTTTGTTTTTTACTTTTTGACCTTTTTGCCCTTTTTTTAGGATTTTGATATGTTTTGAATGTTTTTGGATTTTGGTGGTTTCTCAATGTTTTTGGAATTTTTTATTTTCTGACATTTTTGGATTTTTCAATTTTAGGAAGTTTCAAGAATATACACTAATTTGATCCTATGATAGCATGCCCCTAATGTGATGTAATAGAATACTTCGATAAAGGTAGGAAAAACTGACCTTAAGGATGGGTCGAGTAATACTAGGAGGGATCATGATATGAACATAGGACCAAGCTATGATGTGGATGTCAAATGGATGGGTGATGGATAGAGATTCAAATGCAATGGATGATGGAAATGTAATGGATGGATGATGTAGAACAATCTATGAAGATCCTAGTGGATGGAAAGTGCTTATTTACACAAGGTGCCTATTTGCTAGGTTTTCACCAAGGTACTTGTCCAAAGTGCCACCGAAGTGGTTTTCACCAAGGTACTTGTCCAAAGTGCCACCGAAGTGGTTTTCACTAGAGGACGATTTTTATTTTTACTATTTTTAATCCTTTTTCATATTTTATTTTATTTTTTTGTTGTTACCAAGATGCCTGTTTGCCAGGTTTTCACCAAGGTAACCATTTTTTCAAGACATTTTCTAATTTTTTTGGTTCTATACCTTGAGAGGTTAGGTATAAAATTTCTTGAGATGAGAGTTGTTCATGAGCTCTTGTAGAGGTTCCCCTTCAAGTGTCGATAACTAATATGCCCTTGACTTATAGCTTGTTGTGATAAAAAATGGTCCCAACCAATTGGGTTCAAATTTACCTTTACTGTTTGGATTTGAGATGTTCTTTTGATTCTCCTTTAGTACTAGTTCTCCAACTTGGAAAGTCCTGCTTCTGATTTTCTTGTTATAGCTCCTCTTGAATCTATTCTAATAGACTTGCAAATGATTTAAAGCATCTATACACTGCTCATCTAATCACTCCAGCTCATTCAGTCTTGATACTCAGTACTCTTCATCCATGATGAAGTTTTACAATGATATTCTTAGTGACGAGAGCTCAATCTCAATGGGGAGTACTGCTTCTAATCCATAGACCAAGGAGAAAGGGGTGGCATTGGTGGGTGTGTGGATTTGGTTCAATAGGCCCAGACGGCAGGATTGAGCTGTAGATGCCAGTCATGACCTATGTCATTCACTATTTTCTTGAGGATCTTTAAAATGGTTTTATTTGTGGCTTTTGCTTGGCCATTGCCTTGGGGATAGTATGGGGTGGAGAAGCGATGCTGGATTTTGAATTTTTCACACAAGTCATGGACATCCTGATTCTTAAATGGTGTCCCAATATCTGAGATAATGGCTTGTGGGACATCATACTGGAAAATGAGATAGTTCAAGATGAACTTTGATATCTACATTTTCCCCGTTATATATGTCATGGGTATGGCTTCCACCAACTTGGTGAAGTACTCAATGGCAGTTATGATGAACTTGTGGCTATTGGATTCAAAGTGGGAGTGATTTTTCTAGTGAGATCAAGTCCCCACTGCGAAAAGGGCCATGGTGTGATGATGGGATGAAGTTCTTGACTTGGAGCATGGATGAGGTTTTGATGCTGCTGACATTGTAGACACATTCTGACGTAGTCATGTGCTTCTCTTTCCATTGTAGGCCAATAATACCCCATCCTCAACAATTTCTTGGCTAGGGTCATTCCACTCGAGTGTGAACCACAGATACTATTATGTGCTTCAGTTAAAGTGGTCAATACCTCCTTAGTGTTTAAATAGAGTAATTTAAGGTTCCTTCTATGCTCCTATGATATAGGTATCTCCTAGGATGACGAATCAGGATGCCTTTTTGACAAAGGTTTGAACATTTTAAGGTTGAGGCTAAGTTAGCAGGAATGCCACCTATTCGCAAGTAGGTATAAATGTCATGGTACTAGGGAACATCGGGACCAACGATTCCGCACACAAATTTTTATTCTAGTACCTCGAATGTGCACACAAGAAGCTACTCTACCAAGAATTCATATTTTGGGACATTATGAGGGATGTCCAGTAAGGATCCAATCATTTCCATGGTGTCTGCTACTTTGTTGTTGGCTCTAGGTATCTACTCAAATGTGATCTCGATAAAGGATTCCTTGAGAGTCTCCACTAGTTTCTTGTATGGAGTGAGCTTATCATCCTTAGTTTGGTATTTGCCATTCACTTGGTTTATTATCAGCTGGGAGTTTCCATATACCCCGAGGGTCATGGTATGCCACTACACTGCTATTCTGAGACCTATGGTTAAAGCCTTATATTTTGCAATGTTGTTGGTGCAGGGGAACACCAATTTATATGATCTAGGTATGCAGTCCCCTTATGGGGTGATAAAGAATACATAGACTCCTGATCCATGTTGCGTGTATGAGCCATCAAAGTAAAGTTTCCAGTGGTCAACTATGTTGAGATTGAAGATGGATTCATCTGGAAACTTTGAGATGAGAGGATTCTCTGAATAGATTAGTGCTTTTGCAAGCTAATTTGTGATGAATTGGCCTTTAATTTCTTTTTTCTCTATGTATTCAATGTTATACTCTAATAGTATCATGACCCATTTAGCCATCCTTCTAGTGAGCATTTTTTTTTATAGTAAGCACTTGAGAGGGTCAATTTTGACGATGAGCTTGATTTTGTGTGCCAACATGTAATGTTTGAATTTTTACAATGCAAACACTACTGCTAAACATGCTTTCTCAACAAATGAGTAGTTTAGCTCATGATCGACCATTGTCCTATTGATATAATATATGGCCCTTTCTATCCCATTTTTGTCGTGTTGAGCTAGAAGAGCTCCAAAGGTTGTTGTTGTTGTTGACACATAGAGAATTAATGGCTTTCTTGGGATTGGTAGCATTAGGACTGGTGGTGTAAGAAGATATTCTTTGATCTTATTGAAGGCTTCTTCAAACTTGTTATCCCACTTGTATGATACTCCCTTGTGAAGTAGGTGAGAACATGGATTCAATTTATCTGCTAGCTGTGCTATGAACCTTCAGATAAATTGAAGCCTACACTGGAGACCTCTCAATTGTTTCAATGTTTTGGGTGCCTCCATCTCAAGTATTGCTTTTACCTTTGCTAGATCTACTTCAATACCTCTCATTGAAACTATATATCCTAGCAATTTTCCTGATTGTATGTTGAAGATGCACTTCTTTGGATTTAATCGAACCTTGTATTCCTCCAACATGTCGAAAATAGTGCTCAAAGTTGCTATGTGATCCTTCCTCTTTTTGGATTTGGCTAGTATTTCAATGACATAATATTCAACAATTTTATCGATCATGTCGTCGAAGATTAAGGTCATTGCTCTTTGGTATGTTGCTCCTGCATTCTTCAAGCCAAATGGCATCATCTTCCAATAGTAAGTCCCCCATGGACAAGTGAAGGTCATCTTGTGTTTGTCTTCTTTAGAAATCATTATCTGGTTGTATCCTAAGAAACTGTCCATCAAGGAAAGCATTTTGTGTCTCACCATCATTTCTATGATCATGTCAATGTTGGGCAATGGGAAATCATCTTTTGGACATGCTTTGTTTAAGTCCCTAAAATTTGTGTAGATTCGGATGCCTCCATCGGGTTTTGAGATAGGAACTGGGTTTGACACCCATTCTAGATAATCTATTGGTTGAATGAATCCTGCATCCAATAGCTTCTTTAGTTACATTTTGACTAGCAGGGTGATTTGAGGGTGAATTTTCTTAAGCTTTTGTCAAATGGGCTTTGCTTCAAAGTATACTGCTAGGTGATGAACTCCAATTTCCAGATCGAGCCCTGGCATGTCTGGGTAGCTCCATGCAAAGTTTACTTGTCTCTCTTTTAAGAAGGATGCTAGGAGTTGTTCTTTTGATAGTAATGATTCTGCATAGAATGTGATGTGTGGGGTCTCCTTTGTTCCTAGATTAACTGGATTGCACTTTTCTACTAGGACTGTTGATTTTTCCTAATTTGAAGAGCTTTGAAAGGAAGATTGAATCCCCCATCCTCAAGTGCCTCAGAGAGGTTTTCACCATTGGATGCATCTATTCTTTTTACTTTTTTTGTGTCAGAGAGTTCCATAGTGTGGTTTTTCACTCAAGGATTTAGATATTATTCTTAGTTTCTCACTTTTACGAATGAGGGATTTAATTGTTTCCCCATAATAGGCCTGTGTATCTAGCTCAATGATGAATCCTACTTTGTGATCCCCACATAGAATATTATCCTATAGTCTCATTAATTCTGAGAGTGCCTCATCATTTTTGAATGTGTCAAGAACTGGTGGTCCTCGTTGGTCGTAATCAATGAGTTGGGGGTAAACTAGGCGGATTTCATGATTTTGATAGTCTGACTCAAAGGATAAGGTGCTAATCATGAGAAGGGTGGTATCCTCAAAGATCTTAGGTAGGTTGGTTATGGGATCCTCATCATCACTACTACTACAGATGCTAGTTATGTCAAATGTGAAGTTTTCTAGGACACGACCTATAGATACGAGTAAGCAAAGTTCGGCTACGAATTGCTGAGGAGGATTATTGACCTTTCTAACTAGAGGAATTTAGCCACATATGGTTATACTCGAAGGGGTACATTTGAGGCCAATATTTCTCATTCACATCTCTAGAATGATAGGTATTATAAGCCCGCTATCGTTTTGTCCAAGTCTCTAGTTTCTATCATAACCCATTGTGAGCATCATTTGCAAACCTTTGCTTTTCACATCCATTGGTAGATTGGCTGCTAGTCTATCATCTTGGTATAGGAGATGAGATGGGTCCTCCTTTATGACTTCTTGGCCAAGATCTCCCCAACTTCTGAAGTTGGGATATTCTTTAGGGGATGTTTGAGATGTGGAGGCTTCATTTGATTGGGGATGTCCTTGTGATTTGAGAGATTGTGGTAACTCTCCTACCACAAACTTTTTTTTGGGAATCGTGTAGTTTCCACAACCATTATCCTAGATGATTAATTTGATATCAGAGATGGTGGGGATGGCGGGAGTGGTGGGTGTCTCTGTCACAAAAGTGGAGCAAGAGTGACTAAATCAATGTACAGTGCTGATGGGCACTCATCATTTTTAGGTACTTGAGGTATTTTGTAGTATTTTTCCTCAAGGTTCTTGCAATAGGAGAGTGGTTCAGGGTCTCCATGGATGGTAACCTCTTGTCATTCATATGTGAATCTGACACATTGATGGAAAGTTGATTCTACCACTTGCATTGCATGGATCCATGGACGTCCTAGGAGAATGTTATAAGGCAAGTCAAGGTCCGGGACCTGACAGGTGGTTTCCATGATAGCTGGACCTACTTGAATAGGGATTCTGATTGTGCCTTGGGACACTCTTTCTTGATCATCATATGCTCTGATTGTGATACCTTTTCTTTTGTCAATGGAATCCTCTAAGATTTTTAACTACTTAATGAGCTTGAGGGAACAAATATTCAAGCCTACACCTCCATCCACCAGGACTCACTTGACTTTACTTTTTCGCACTAGGATCTCCAAATGGAGTGCACAGTTATGAGATGGTTGAGCAGGAAAGTCCTGATCAGAGAATTTAAGGAGATTTGGGGTAATGATATTTTCAACCATAGCTTGGAATTGTTCTACATCAAGATTTACAAGGACGATGGATGAAGCCAATGCTTCCTCAAGGATTTACTTGTGGGCATATGAGATTTTTAATAACTCCATGATGGAGATTTGTGTTGGCATTCTTTTTAACTGATCAAGGACATTGTAACCATTGGGAGAGGATCTAGAATTGGACATGAAAGTTCTATTTAGCTGAGATGATCTTGTAATAGTAACTTTTTTGCCTCTTGTGGTGACTCCACAATTGGCTTGAGCTCCTTTGATATTGATTACTATGTAGTATTCATCTAGGTAGGTGACGACAGTTTCATGCACATGATTCACGTTTTCGAAGGTTCCTTTCCCTTTATCAGTGTTATTGTTCCCTTTATTGTTATGGTTCTAAGGCATGAGCTTCATGTATAATTTGAGGTTCTGGTTTCCTATTGGTTGTTCCACATTTATGATCCTTTGATCAATGAGGTCTTGGACTATGTTCTTTAACCTCATACAATTGCTAGTGGTGTGCCCTTTGATTTTGTGGAATTTGTAGAGTTGATTTTCATTGTACCATGGGGGTTTAACATCTAGTTCTTGGTAGTTCTCATAGGTGGGAATCTTGATGAGGTTTTCATTTATCAGTTTCTTCATGATGACTTCGAGTGGTTCTCCAAGAGCGGTGTACTTTCGCTTGATGAAATTCTTGTTTCACTGGGGTAGTCCCCTTTGATCATTGATGTTATTGATCATTTGATATTTTTTTCTGATGTGTTGTGTTCATGTGATGGTTTTTTTGATGATGATTTTTGTTTTTTTGTTGTAGTGTGGGTGTGTTTTGCCGAGGGGCACTGATAACAACTTTGGCATCGATGACACCATTGTTCATAATATTTTTGTTTCATGCCCATGTGCAAGGTTTTTCATTGTAATTGGTGGGTGGGCAATTATTCTATTGTTCAGGATATGAAGTTGATCCTCCTGGTTGTGTCATAAGGGCTCGTTCGATGTTGAGCACCTTAGAAATCAATTGGTCATATGTTGTGATCCCTTGGACCTTGAGATGGAATGCCAAGAGGCCATCAAGGTTGGATATGATAGTGCATACTTGTTGTTCCTTGGGCATGACCCATTTTCTTCGATTGGCCTTGGATTTCCATTTTTGTAGGAATGAAGCAAATGATTCATTCTTACCTTGTTTCATAGCTAAGAGTTCATCTAGACTAACATCCATGGCGATATTGCATGTGTATTTTTTGATGAATGCATCTATGATTTCTTGGAATGTCTTGATGCATGTAGGTAGGTGAGAGAACCATTCCATGGTGTGGTGAGCCAAAATCCTAGGAAATACTCACATCAAATAGGTATTGTCATATGCAACTTCCATGCAATGAACTTGGAATTCCCTAATGTGATCTTTGGGGTTTTCTGTCTCATAGTACTTAATGAATTTGGGGATCTCGAATCCCTTCAGGAATGGTTTCATTACAAGGCTTCTATTGAATAGGTAAGGGCACAAGTTGCTAGGCATTTTTGTGGTTCACCCTGATTGAAGCTCAAGCACTTGTTATAAGAGTAGCCTGATTTGTGTTGTCAGATCATTTTGCAGATTAGAAGGTGGGATGAAAGTTTTTCGAGGTGGTTCGATTGTTGATGGGATGGGCGGATTGGTTGGTATGTTGATGGATGATGTTTGTATGCTCTGTTGAGCCAATTATGCTTGCAACAACACTTGTTGTTGTTCCTATTGTAGTTGTGCTATTAGTGCCTATTGCTAAGCTTGTTGTTGCACTTGTTGTTGAGCTACTGATTGGGTTGCTTCATGTTGTTCTTGATATTTCTTTAGCACTTTCTGATATGCTTGTTTTTTTTTGTGTTGTACAAGATATTGTGCTTGTGCTTGTGCTTGTTGTGCTTGATATTGGGCTTTGGCTTGAGCGTGTGCTTGAGCTTAGGCTTGAGATTGAGCTTGAGCTTGAGCTTCTAACTATGTAGCTTGTGCAGCTTGACCTGCTTGAGCGGCTTGTTGTTGTTGTTGCTGCAATAAGGCTTGGGTTTGTGTAGCCTACTATGCTAGTTGTGCAATTTGGGTAGCTTGAGCATCTGGCACTACTTGAGTGGCTTGCTAAGCAACTAATTGTGTGGATTATTATTTTTGTACTTGTAGGAATTCCTTTTGATAAGTATCTTTCTAAGCGGCTTGCAACACCATACTATATTGGATTGATATATTGGAGCTTGGTGGTGGTGGATCTGGAATGGTGCTCGTTGTGGTGGTCAGAGGTGTTGTCGTGTTGGTTATTGGGATTTGATTGGTGGATGGTGTGATCAATGTGGTTGGTCCTTGAGAGACCATGCTTTGATATGTTAGGGGGTGGTTGATGATGTGATGGTGGTGATTGCTTGTGTAGTTTTCATCTGTTGTTGTGATATTGATGACAAATTTTGAGAGTTTGGCGTGATGTTTTGATTGATGTTTGGAATGTTGGTTTGATTGATATTTGGTAAAGGGGGAAGCCCCAAGCCAAGAAGTGGTCTGGATGATGATGACAATGGTGGAAGTGGTGGAAATGTGAGAGATGTGATCTCTTGAGGAAATGGCATAGTGCCAAAAATGCCCCCTGGTCTAAACATGTCACCCTCTCCTTGTGAGGTTATGGGAAGAGAGGTTTGGGGTGTTGTGCGAAATTATGATGATGATGATGGATCGATTGGATCATGAAAGGTGGGAGGGTCATATGTATATAATAGATTTAGGGGTACAGTTTGTCCCAAGATGGTGTTTGCATCCAAATCTTGATTGTTTACGAGAGGATGTGTTTTCAATGCATTAAGAAATACACTTCTTTTTTTAACAATGGGTTGTGTTGGAGCAATTGATGAGGTGATTTGCAGGATGTTTTGAGTGATGCTTTGAAATAAGGGGGTAGATGAGATGGGGATTGTAGATGAGATTGGAGGCATGAATCCAAAAGATGGTTCTACAATAGTGCTCACATTGAAATTGGAGGGAGTTTCGCCCCTTGCTTTGCTAATTAGAGCATGTATAGTGAGGGATTGATTCTCATCATGATGTTGATAATCTCACGATTCTCTAGATTTTGAATTATTTTAGTGATTTCTTCATGTGACATTTCGAAGGGATTATTGGTTAGATCCTCCATTTGGATACCTTCCTCTTGATGGTCTTGTGAAAGTGGAGGAAGGTTAACTGTGAGACTGCCAGACCCAATGGGATTCATTTCGGGAGTGGTTTGAATTAAGTCACTCAAAGTAGATGTTTCTTTGTTGGCTTCCATGTTCCTCTTGCATTGTGATCTAGTTTGCACCATAAAATAAGGATTTATCTTCAAGAATGTGAAAGGTGAACTCTCTAATTCCTTGGATTAATCTAACTTTAGGTACAAAGGAGAAATTTTAGGATTGTTTAAGGATCAAAGGAGTGATAATGATATGGATGTAAGATGAATGTCTAATGGATGATTGTAACTCTTGAGAAAATATTGAAGGATATGTTAAACTTTAGGACTTGATTTGGGATTGATTTCTTTCAGATTCAAATTTTGGTGGACTCATAAACTCTAAGAGGTTGGATGTTTTCCTAGAGTTAAATCATTCACAAGATGATAATTTTTCTAGGTGTGAGAAGAAGGATTCATCTAAACACTTCTATCTAAACAAGATGATTTTGATAATGAGCTCCTAAATCCCAAGATGTTGGATGTTATCAAAGGATAAATTTGTTCAAAAGTTTTGATAATTTGATCAAATATGTGGAGAAGGATGTATCTACATACATTTAATCAAACAAAGTGATTTTAGATTGATATAAAATGATTTTCCCAAAGTTTAACATAAAGGATTTTTCCAATATTTTCGAAGAGTTGTTGATGAGATGATTTTGGTTTTGATGTTCAAAGATGAATGAAGTTTTTATTTTGATCCTAAGATACACCTAAAAAGACACTTGTTTACTAGACCTCAGTATTAAAGAAGACATGATACTTCTAAGGACCTATATAACTAAGAAGTGGTTCAAACTAAGCATACATTTCTGGATTGTTCAAAGGAATGAGTCTATAAAATCTTGTGAATTTTTTTCTTATTTTGATATGTTTCCTATGATTGCACTTCCTAATGTATTTCTTGATGATGTTTCGAGTGTGACTCCTAAACTTTGAACTTTGACTCAAGGACCTTCGTTTTGGGATTTTGAATTTGTTGGAAATCATGAGGAATCAACACATGTGTGAGAGCCAACTTTGTTATCTTTTCTTAGTGATTTCATTTTTCCACAAACACTTCCTGATTAGGTTTTCAAACTAGGTGTACAATGTCTCAACTTCTTCTCATTTCACAAGGTATATTATGTGAAACTTTGATGAAATTAAGGCAAGGGTTACCTATGTTTAACTTTAGTGAGAAAATTGAGATATAATCCAAGTGTTTAGAAGACTCTAAGGATAAAATCCCAAGGGAAAGAAATAACACATGAATTTGGTCAATTGTATTTTCCCCTAAAGGGTTTGAAGTTTTGATGATCATGTTAAATGTTTGTTTTCCAAATGTTTTTGAACAAGCAAAGAATTTTGTAACCAAGAATAAGTAAAATCCTATGGATGTGAAAGACAATATTTGTTGAGTCCCCACTTAGACAAGTCCATCTACGCTTATCCTTAGCGAATGGTTAGATGCCTGACCCCACTGGCTCCCCTCCATGACACTCACTTATACGGGGCAGCCAAGCATCAACACCCATGAAAATCCCATGAAATGCTTTCCATTTCTACTAAAGACCATACAAGTGTGGGGAAACTTCAAAATGACCCTTCTTGCACCAAAAAATAGATCAAGGATTTTGGTAATTCTAAAACAAGGGTTTTAGTTTGGAATTTTTGTTCGTAGGAGTTGACCCAGCATGGTGAGAGACCATTGCTGCCCTTCTCATTGGATTCAATCATGTGATATTGGCGTTTATGCCAATACCCAGATTTATATCCCAGCTGGAAATACTCTTGGCTTTTGAGTGTTATTAGTTGAGTCATTCCCTTGGGTGAGTAGTTTTTCCCCAAGGCAAGCCCTCTAAGATAGACAAAAGCGAGTAAACATATTCATAGTTTGATCAACCTTTGTTCAAAAACAAAGGGAGAACACATGCAATAGGTTTACTCACACTCGCAAAGTGTTTTGTTCAATTTTTAAACCGAAAATGAAGTGTGGAGGTGATCACATTATCTCAACCTAAGATCACAAAAAAGGCCTTTTGATTCTCAAGATCATTGTAAAGTGTGAGAGAATTGCATACGTCATTTTTTGATGATGTTAGTTTAAGTAAGCAATCACAAAAATAAAGTTGCACATGTTCATTTTAAGTCCACAAAGCAATGATTTTGGTTCATTTTAAAGTACCAAAGAACAAATGAGAGTTGATTTATTCAATTTTTTTATCCTCAAATGAAATCTAGTCAATTTTCCTAAAGTTCATTTTAACCCTTTGGTGCAAAAATTGAAATTTTTTGCTATGTTTGTTTTAAAGCCCAAAAACAAATGAGTTAGTCTAAAATAGAAAATTAAGGCATAAGATGGAATCCCCAAGCATTAAAAAACACTTTTTTTGACTTCAAGTTTCAATGTCCGATTTTCTTCAACTCCAATCTTGCTTGCTTTTTCTTGATTCCAATGCTCAACTTTAACCTATAAGCATCAAAAAATCATGACAAATAAGATTGATTTCAAGAAATCAATAATGACTTAACATGATAAATATAGTTTCGAGCATAAGGAATTTCCAGCTTGTCAAAACAAGAAAACAATTCTTAGAAACAAGTGTTGGAGAGATAAGAAAAGAAAATAGTTCAATTAGTTATTGTAAAATAACTTATTAAACAATTCACCTTCTAAACCTATTTTTAGCCTGCAACTATAGTTGTTCAAAATAGACTCAAGGCTACTTTAATAATTGTTGTTTTCTTAAAAAAAAAAAAAATCTGCATTGCCCATACCCAAATCCATTTTTATGCAAAGTTAAATAAAACATCAAATCTCATCATTTGGATAGCTGGGCTACAAATTCAATGTCTATGAGTTGATAGTTTTAATCTTAGATGCATTCCAACTATAATAATAAATGATAGCACATGGGCCATTTGTAGTCTAAGATATGATCTTCAATGAGTTACAATTGGTCAAGCAAGCTTTAGAAAGCATGGATACATAATTTAAATATGGAGAACTTGAAAAATGAGCATGCAGGTAAGCCTTCTGAATATTTGATAACGAAACCTTATTAGATGCACCAAAATAACTTTAAGAAGTTTTTAATGGTCATGGATTTTAGACAAAGAGCAATCATACACACAATTCCCACTAGGCTAATGCAAAGTCAATTTCAAATATATATATATAAAGGAACACAACTCCAAAGACCTACCTATAGCCTATTTAAACAATATTTCTTTCCACCGCCTCCCTCTCTGGCTTGGTGCTTTTCTGACCTGTAGGTTAGAGACTCAAATCCTTGACTATAAAGTTTGAAAAATATAGATTTGATTAGATTTCTATGCATTGAATGAATAATGTGTCTTCTTTTAAACTCCTAGATAAGGCACATAGATTAGTTGATGGAATCACTCGTGTGAAAACTCATGTGTTGTGATCAATGCTTTATGATATCCCAACAATATGTTTGGAATATAATGTGCTATCCACTTAGCCTAAATGTCATTAATTTCATAGAAAATTTGAATGGAGGCTATGCAAGCATAGGGAAGGCATGTGAATTGAATAGACACAGTGTCTGTGTGTAGAATGTACAGTCATAGGCAAGGTGTGTGAACTACTAGTTAAAATGTTTTTGTGTAGAATGTGTAAGCATAGGCAAGGCATGTGAACTACTAGACAAAATGTTTGTGTGTAAAATGTGTAAGCATAGGTAAGGCATGCGAACTACTAGATAGAATGCTTGTATGAAATGTAATCTCATGGAATGCAATGAAAGTTGAATCTACAAAAAAAAAAATATTCATTGAATAGGTAGAAGAAATTCTCAATCAAATGATATTGGCTGGTATAAAGCTGCATTCTTCAGCCTTTAACCAACCTCCTCCCCTACAAAAAATGAAAATAGAGTAGTTGTTTTTTTGGAGAATTTCAAAAAATAGATTTCAAGTGCCAATAATCTAATAGTGATATGTGTGAGAATGGAAGGCGATGATAGTTAATGGCATAGAAAATATTTTGGATAGAAATATCTAAATATCAAAGACATGTAGTAGCGACCCCTCTTCTACAACGTTTCCCAATGTATGAGGCTTCATAGGCAATCTATGCCAATATACTTTTAACAAACCACCATGTTTGAATTGATGAGGACCAAAAATAAGTGAAACAAACTATTGAAATCCTACAATAGAATCACCACAAATTTCTCTTAAAGTAAGATCATGATCTCACCAATTGAATCCAATAGATTACAGATTGCATGCACAAATACTTTTATCTACTTTTTCTTTTTAAAAAAATACATAAATAAATAAATAGATAAACTACATATTGCATGCATAAATCAACCCTCCTCGTAGCACCATTTGTGTGCACTATAAATCTCTAAACAACTCAAACCTCAAACACATATTATCAATGGGTTAGTTCAAGCCATGCACATCTACAAGTGCTCCTATGAAATAATACATCATGCCTTATAAGAAAACTAATTGAAAATATGAAAGAAGCATAATCTATACCTATTCCATAGTGGATTGGTGTCACTTGTGCAAAGTGACCCTTTACCAATCCTTGCTAAGCTTAATGATAGATGCCTTTAAGATGGAGTGAAATGAACAAAATTAGCTCTCAATTGAAGAGAGTAAATTTTCATGAAGATTGTGGATGGATTGTTGAAGAATGAGGCTTCTACTTGTAGACTCTCAAGTTGAAAGAGTGCCCAAAAGAGAGCAATTTGGGATAAAGATTTGGCCAATAAGGAGCCACTTGTCACCTTGTGAGTGGTTGAGGAATGTGCAAGTTTTGGTCAATGTGTCAATAAATGAGATTGGTTGGCCTTTTCAAATTCAAATTTGTCTTGTTGGAGGGAGAAGAAGAGACTTAAATGCCAAGTGGGGGACATGTAAGAGGGGAGTTATTTCCATGTTGGAAGGGACAAGTCAACTTGTTTTCAAATTCAAACTTGAGGAATATTCTCAAAAGATGTCTTGTTGAGGGAAAATGATGATTTTAATAAATGAATTAAAATGCTTTATTTGTACAAGTGGGAAAAGCTAGAGGATGTGATGGGTGATTAGATTAGATTAATCATGATTAGATTAAATTAGATGATGTTAGGTGATTTTGACCCATTTGACTTAGATTTAGGGATTTAAATTAAATCAAAGAGAGATGAAAGGGGATTTCAGATTTAATTAAATAAAGGTTTGATTTATTTAATTAAAAGGATGATGATAGGCTTAAACTAAATAAAGTTAATTTATTCAATTTAAATGGATGACCTTTTATTTATTTTATAAATGCATTTAGTGAGCTTGATTTATTTAATGTGTGGATGAATATGAATTTTATTAAGTGCATAATGCTAATTTCACGTGTCTATAGAGTCCATTCAAACCCTAGATCTAGGATTTGCATTAGTTTGCATTATATTACATTAGTTTGCATTTCATTTAGGGCTGTTGAAATTTTATTAGTTTGCATCTCATTTATGGTTTTAGGTTTGAATTTTGCATCCTTTAAAATCTAAAAAAGTTAAAAAAATTGCATGCATATTACATTGATTTTACATAGCACTTGAACATATTAGTGTATTTTCAATCATTAACATTCAAAAATTGAGTCAAAATTGCATTTCATAAAGTGCCACATTGTTCATCATTTATCACTAAATTCACTTGAATTTAGACACCAAAATCTAGAAAAATCTGCTACAGAAACCACAATTTGCAACCTGGAATAGAGAACATAAATAATAACCCAAAAATTACACTTTTCTTTTTTTTAAATCTTATACAAGGACCCATTATCCTTGGGAAAATTATTCCTTGAGGTCCTATCAAAACCATTTTTTTGGGGCATTTTTGTGGTCCTCTAAACTTCCCAGATACGTTGGTAAACCACTATTTTAGTCTAGAAATTTTAGGGAATTTTTCTTTTATGCATTAGGTCTAATCATTCATTTAGTTTAGACATTACAAATTAGGAAAATTTATTGCATTTCAGGTCTATAGAGAAATTATTACATCATTTTTCATTACAAAATCTTCTTGTTATCATACTTCATGATCTATTTTCATATCTTGTTGAATACTCTAGGAAATTGTTGTTACAAGCATATGAATATGAAGACATTTCTCCTCTTTTCTTATTTTTCATTGATCCCTCTCTGATGTGTGAAACTAAATTCATGAAAGAGAATACAATCTTGGACAATCATGACAATCAAGTTTGTCCTTCTCCCAATATCTCTCATATTTGCAAAGATATTTTGGTGTTAGAGGAACACATCATTGAGAACCATGAGAATCCTATTTGTTTCTCGTTTCATACTTGGGAAGAAATTATTGAACAAGAGGATACAATCATTGATAAGCAAGAAAATTCAACTGTTGGTATCTCCCCTACTTGTGATGAAGTCATTTCAAAAGATTCTTCCATTGAATGTCATGAAAATCTAGTTTTCTCCTATCATAAAAAACCCTCCTACCGGGGAAGATATCATGGTGCAAGAGGAGGATAATATGGATTCATGTCCTTCAAAAATATTAATGTGTCTTCCTTAGATGAATATTATAAGGTAACAATAGACTTCCCCTCACTAGAAGATCATCAAAATAAGGATAAGTTTGTTCAGGTCCTAAACATTAGATTTCCCTTTATTATTAGACCTCCTAAGAGTCCTCTAATAATTGGACCTACTAAGAGTCCTCTAATAATTAGATCTTTGAATATTCCTTTAATTATTTGACCTTCAGTGCCATATCCTAAGCCACTTCTTATCATAGGACCACCACAACACCAACCAAAACCTCCAGGAGCTATCTTAAATTTTGCAAGGAAACTCACTACTAAAAATGTTTCATGCCATTGCTCATATATACAACACAAGGAACCATAGGTAGCAAAAAAAATACCTACTTCATTACCACTTCCTCAACCTATCTTTCCTAGTGCTCCTTGTTTTCCTTTGAATAATGGAATGGAGTATAATCTTGTAGAACAACTTTGTAACACTCCTGCTAAGATATCCTTGTGGGATTTTATTCAAGCTTCACCTAATTACCATAGAATTCAATTCAAAATTCTTTGTAACAAGTAGTTATCCCTCCTAGTGTGCAACCAAACAATATAGAATCCCTAATTCAAGGTATGAATTCAGTTAACATTGAAATTGTATTTCATCAAAATGAGTTACCTCTAATGGAAATACAAAAACAAAATGAAGCCCTCATGGTCATGGTTGTCATTAACAATTTGGAATAAAAATAACTTTGATTAATAATGGTTTGGCCCCTAATGTGTGTAGTTTGAACCTCTTGGATATTATTGGAGTGGATAAGACTAAGATTGAACCAAATTCCTTATCTATTTGTGGTTTTGATAATGTGGGAAAGCAACCTCTTGGTGTGATAAAAAATTACCTATGAAAATTAGAAAAGTTACATTGCAAGCTCTTATTCATGTCATGCTCAATAATATTTCATATAATCTTCTCTTAGGTAGACCTTCGATTCATGTAATGAATTTCATACCTTCAACTCTTCATTGTTTAATGAAATGTGTCTATATAACAACAAGGTTTATACAATCAAGAATGACCTCACCCAGAAAGTTGTTTACACATTGAGAAAGACAAGGAAATTCCTTTGAAAATATTGATACCAACTTGAAAAGTAGAACCTGTGCAAGAGGAAGAAAAAGAGAAGAATATTGAAGAATTCACAAAGCTATCGTATGACGATTGGGGTTCATAGGATTTTACATCTACATTCATGGGATAATACAAGATTAAACATCAAATAGGAAAAGAGAAAGAAACATAGTATCAACATAAGTGGAGTCACCAAAGGCATTTAATTCCATAAATTTTAGTAAAGAAGAGGAAAACAACACTTACACATCCACATATATGAAGAGTGTGATCATGAGAAACTGCCAAGTCCAAAAGAAATGAAAAATAATTATCGAAGATGTTATGATATTTTGAAACAACTTGGTTATAGTGGAAAGAAAATTGGTTCTAGAGAACAAGGAATTCATGTCCCTATAGAGCCTAATATATAAGAAATGAATAGCGGTCTTGGTTATTGTCCTTCAAAGATAACAAAAGCATCAAAAAAGCCTTCACTCAATACCAACAGTATTACAAAATATTTTTCTAAGACAACTTTAACCTTGGTACATCTTGAACTGATAGATACTACATGTGGGAATATCTCATTGGATATGGATCAAATTGATACTTTTTCTACTCATTATAATCAGTAACATTAGTTGTTTCTCCTTGTCATGTTGTATTTTTAGTATCATAGCATGTTCACTACCATGCATGAGGGTATAAGTGCAGCATTATCCAATCATATTTCCTTTTTGCAAGGAGCAACATATCATCATCCATTTTTAGCTCACCTTTGGCCTTGGGGCAATGATACATTTTGAACCATTTTTTGATGACAGTCCATCAGAATTTTGATGGTTGTTTGTCGCTATTTTTGCATCAAAATTTTGATGTTTCAAATGTCGTTGAAATTCTGATGCAAAAATAGCAACAAATAGCCGTTGAAATTCTGGCGGGCTGTCGTCGAAAAATGGTTCAAAATGTATCAGTGGGGGAGAAATGGGTTAGGTATCCATTTCCTAGTATGATAGTTGTTATCTCTTTAATCTAGTTTATTTCCTTCCATGTGTATATAAGAGGAAGCTTGGGATGTGGATGACATGCCTTAAGTTGGCTCACATGTGATGCACTTTTTAGCATTGCATTTTGGGGGCAACCCCTTTTCATGATGTAGCTTTATTTGGAAACATGTGTTTGGCATAAGGCCTTCCAAATAAGCTCTCATTTCCCTTTAATCAATTACCATTTTCTACTTTAAAGTATTTTCTCATAGCATGATGTTTAGCAATTTCTTTAAAGTGGGGTCATACATTAACATTATCATTTTTGACATTTTGGTATTTATCATGTTAGTATTATTTATTTGCACCTCCTGAGGTGAATTTTTTTTGCATCCCCTAAGGTGAGTTTTGTTTTACACCCCCTAAGGTGAGTTTTGTTTTTCACCCCTAAGGTGAGTTTTTTTTTACAGCCCTTAAGGTTAGTTATGTTTTTTACCCCCTGAGGTGATTTTCTTGCTTCACTTTGTTCATGGAAGTTGATTTTAGTGTAGCATTAGTGGAGCATATTGATCACATTTTGGTGCCTTATCAAATTTATCAAGGAGTATAACTTTTGGTATGGTTGATGTATGGGAGCTTGTAGACCTTGCATGACTTTCCCATCACCACTTGTCTTGGGGGCTCACCTAGTGTATATTGTACTACATTGCCCCTTGTGAGCATATTTTTCATGGCCACCAAGAATAACATAACTTGCTTTCTTGTGGATCCATGTGATTTATAGGTTATTTTACATCCTTGTGAGTATATTCTATGGATGTGACATATTGCAACTTTCTAGTCCATCATTCTTCCCTCTTTTGCATTAATTTTGACATTGTAAGTTTGTGTATCTTGTCTTGCTACTTATACATTGCACATCTTGTGTGTGTCCCTTTGTGCTTAAATTGGTTTTCCATGGAATCTTGGATCTTGAGGGATTTTTCACCTCCTTTATTTTGTCATCCTATCCCATTGATATATGTGCACTTGGATCCCTCTTGACATATATTTATCTACTTTAGTGTGAGTTTGAGTGTAGGGATCATCCTTTCACTAAAGTGGGGTTAAATGTAGTGTAGAAAAATATACTCATTTACATTTTCACACTATGTTTGGGTCCCTTAATTAATTGGACTTAATTAAGCTTTTAATTGACCCAATTATTCATTTAAAAGCCTAACTAATCTTTTTTTCCAAAAGGGGAGCCTATATTAAACAATTGCAAACATTAAATTAAACACCTTAAAAATTGTGTGTTGAATTTAGATCCTAGGACCCATTCACCCAAGGGTGATCCTTTAGATTCTAGAACCCAATTTAAAATATTTTTTTTGGGGGTATTTTTATGATCCCAATTCAAGTTTCAATCATTTTTGGCTTTTGAATTTTAATTGTTTGGAAATTAGAAAATCATCTATAAATACATAGTTATTTTATCAATTTTATATTACAAAAGAGAAGGCAACTTTCACAAGAGAAAATATTATTGTCAAGAGTATTGAAGAGCATATTTATTAGTCATCTATAGTAGCAATCAAGATCAAGATTATCATGTCAAATTTATTTATGTTCATGCATGTTTTTGGAGCTAACAAATTGTGATGTAGGTTTCAAGATTTTCAAGCATCAAATGAATTGTCAAATCACACATCCAATCAATCCATTTCATGCAAGATCTAATATTTGGAGAGATGTGTTATATTTCAGTACTCCAAGGGTAGCCATTAAAGGGTTTGGTGAGTTGTAACAAGCTAGTTTTCATTCATCATTCCTTCCTTTCGTTGTTGTTTTACTTCAAGGTATAATTACCAAAATAGGGTTTGACCAAGGAAAACACCCATTCACCACAAACAAACAATTTTTCCCTCTATTGTTTGCAGATTTGTAGGTGAAGAAGGATTGATGATTGATTGAAAGTGCAATTTTGTAAAGTTGAAGAGTTGTCAACATTGTTGTAAAGATACAAAAACTCAAATCTTGAATTTATTTGACTTTTGGACAATTAAACCTAGGGAAAGTAGAAGCTTAGATTCATCTCTAGTGGACCCTGAAAGTTGAGCAAAAAATCCCTACAAATACTCATTTTCCCTAGGGTGAATCTATCTTAGGATTACACTCAACAATTACTTATGGTGATAAGTGCATAAATTCATACTCATCTTAGATCTACCAAAATTTTATGATTATATTAGATTAAGGTTTTAAATTGATGTTTTGAGTATTGTATTGCATAATTGGATTCATTTAGTATTTTTCATTTATCTCCCAAAAGTTCATTTCAAGTTGATTTACCATGTCCTCAATCATAAGGAAAACAACAAGATCTCCATTAAGCTTGACTCACCTAAGGGTTGAAAGTAAATCTTATCCTAGGGAATCTCTTTTTCCTAATGAAATAAGGAAGATAGGTGCATTCTCATCTCATTTTTGAGAAAACTTATTTTCCATCATTTCAAGTAGGTCTACAACTCTGAGGATCAACACCCTATTCCTATAGTTTAAGACTCTACTTAAGGACTATACTAAAGTTACTCGGCAGCCTAAAAGGAAAAAATTACAGCAATACATATTTATTCTTTTTTTTTTTAAACATAATTCTGTAGAAGACAAAATAAAAACTCATAACTTAAAAAAAAAAAAATCTAAAGAATATCTACAATAGTCTCCTTTATTCTCTTTAACTTAGATATCATTAACAAAAAAAAAATGAATGCCATATATATAAAGAATTATAATAAGAATATGAAACATGCATCACAAAGAATCTCTTATTGATATTGAAAGGAATAAAATTTTCCAACTATAACTTGAGCCCCCATTTTTCATCATGTATTATTATTTACAATAATAAAAAGCTATTTAGTAAAAAAAATGAATGTCATTTTTGAAATCTCGAATAGTTAATTAAATGAGAGATGCTTTCTTATCCCATAATAAACCAATATACATTTGTTTTTAATTCTAGTGACATTGATCAAATTATAGAATATGGAGACATTAAGCCTAAACAAATTCCCTATTGAATATCATTTAGCAACCACCAAAATCCATCTTACCAACCTATAACTGAACTTCGTGAATATCACGTGTATTCTAGAATCCATCTTACCAACTTGAATCGTGAGCAACAGTTTTATTTGTTTGAAACAATACCATAGTGAACTATAGTCTCCCTCTTAAAAATAATTAGTTAGGTCACTAGGAAATGGAAACTACTATAGTTATGATGGATGACACCATCCATGCCTCTGGTAAATCTGCAAGGTCAAATAGCCATTTCCTAGATATTGAGTGATATCAATAGCTCATGATACCTTATTCAAATCGATAGTATGTGTGTTTTGGTTATTGAATTAAATTATATCCTTCTCTCAAATTTTAGGTGAATAGATTGGTATTAACTTAGAAAAAATGTTCATTTATTTTCATATTTGAATTCAATTCAATATTTTTTAAAAAAATTCTCTCTTCTAGAGGCAAACTTGTTTTATTTTTCACAAGATTGTTGAATATTGTAATAAAAATAGGTGTACTTTTTTTATATGGCTAGATGGGAACTCAATGGTTAGAGGTAAATTAGCTTTATACTATTTTTACAATATGAGTTTTTGGAGATAATTGTATGTTTAACAACTACATGTTTATGTGTTTTCAATAATTTAAAGAATTGAGTAAGTGTTAGTTAGAGTACTAATAATAAGAGTCTCAGAGGTGTCCAAGTTATATAGATAATTATTCGTAAGATTTCTTGTGTTAATGGTCATTAGTGTATTCACAATTAGTTTTAGTTAGATATTAAGCTAGACTTTGGAAGATTGCAGTAATTTATTTTGAGTTAGAAATCTCCATTTTGATGATTTTGATGAAAAAAGTAGTGTAGTAGTTATTAATATCTTTGTTTCACTTCTTATATGATATTGTATCATATGTTTTCTCTTGTTTTCTTAGTTCTGATTATGAGTACATCCCCTAATATGGAATGAGATGCTTGTTGAAATCCAAAAAATTTATTCCATTTGAGATGGAATTTTTCAACAATAATGAATCAATATTGAGAATTACAAGCAAACATGAAATATATTCCTACCTGATGATGATTCAATTCAAATGTTTCCATTCTATCCATTTACAAGTAGAACTCTATATGTTTTTTATAAGATAAGGAGAATTTATAGGATTTCGTACCCCTTACATAGAGGGAAAATAGGGCCAAAGGAAGATAGTTCAAACCAACTGAACTAGAAACGAATAGAGATAGCTGACTGACAGCTATAGGACAACAAAAAAAGGTTAAACAACCCTAGAAATATAGGGGAATAATCTTGACTCCCTAAACCCAAAGCCACGAAGAGGCAATGGATTTGGGGAGTCCCTTCTTCTTCCCCAGCACAACCAATCAAGAAGGCCAAGAATCAAAATCCACCGAGCAAGGTGAGAGGAGTGAATCCACAACAACCACCTCAGGCAAGGAGCCACCATGCAGTGAGGGAGTCGATAATGAAGAAGAGGAAATAGGAATGATAAAATGAATAGTAGATCCAATCAACAAGAGATGGGAAAGAACTAATGACATGGCGACAATAGCAGGATCTGTAGAAGGGCAGGCCAGAAGAGGATCTAGGGGAGGGTCCAACTCAAAGGGAGCAGTAAGGGGAGGGTCGCCCTCTTCAGAAGAATCATCTGAAGGGGGAGAACCAACCATGAGATGGTCTGAGAGAGAATTATTCCACCAAGTAGCAGCACCCTTACGATGAGCAAGAAGATAGCTAGAGGCCAAGTGACCAGTAGAGAAACATCTCTTGCACCAAAACGGGAGACCCTCATAGTCTAGAAGCTAAGACCAAGGTTTTTCCTCCACCATCAAAACCACATCACCATGGAGAGGCTAGAAGATGGCCAAATCAACTAAAATACAAGCCATCGTAGTATGCCCAAGATCCCGAGATGTAGAATCCACCTTCAAAAAGCTACCAACAGCATTGCCAATAGCTTCAAAGCAAGAGTTCTCCCAAAACTGGAGTGGGAGATTCGACAGTCAAACCCAAATAGGTCTAATATTCATAGACTTTGTAAGAGGATTGAAAGAGTGATACCAAGGCCAAATGAACACCGAATGAACACCCCACATCCACACCCTATCCAAAACACTATCATGATCCTTCGAGAAAGAAAAAGTAGCAAAGAAAAAACCTCTAGCACTACAATAGAGCTCAATTTGTTCTGAGACAATAGGCTTCCAGGAATTAGAAACCTAAGCATGTAGATCAGGAAGGGAGGGCAACAAGTCGTTAAACCTACAGACCACACCCTGGCACAAATAGTAATCCTCATTCTCAGCAACCTTAGGTCCACATACCATAACAAGAGAGGCACGAGCACAAGGAAAAGAATGAACCCTATCTAGGGCCTAGGCACAAGTAGCTTCAGAGAAATATTTATGAATTCCAACAGAGGATAAAGAAGGAGGTCCCCCAGCCACACCCTACAAAACACCCACAAAGGAAACAACAAGAGGAGAGGAAGGATGAAGCCCATTATTGACCACTGGAAACTTTCCCATAATGATGCAACCACCTGTGTACGTATCCTAGCCAAAGACCTACAAAATGTCAAGCAGAACATGGGGCGCCCCTCCTCCTGAAGAAGGATCCACGCCCAAGCCTAGGTCATTCAAAACCTATAGAACCCCACCTAGCATTTCACCACCAAACACAACAAGAGCAAAGGAAGGGAATCCATAGTCTACATTATAACCCACAACAGTAGGCATAGCCACACTAGGAGCACCATTCAAACCCACATCTGACTATTTTCTCCCACCCAACACAATGGACACATTTTCTTTCACCATTGTAGAGGGAAAAATGTAAATAATAATAGAACTCTATATGTTATCCTTAGTTAAATTATATAATACTTCTCCTTTAGGGTTAGTCTTAATACACCACCTTAGTGTGCAATTTAGACAATTCACATTTTAGTCAATTCTCATAATGATCATCAAGTGAAAGGGTGGAAAATAGTTTTAATTTAAAATTTTGAACTTTGAAAATTTGAGGATTAGATTTATGGATTTGGAGCTAATATAGATCACTTCCACACTTGTGTACTTGAACTAAGATGGAAAAAGGGAATATTTAGGAAATTGGATGGATTTTAGGGATGAGTGATGATTTCATTCAATAATAGGTGCCATGATTTGTGATCTTTCATTAAAAATGGATCATCTTAAACATTAATAGATGCATTAAATGCAACCAAGTCATCATAGGCCCAAAATATAAGAAAAAAGATCATGGGTATACAATTTTCACGAAATTATATTATATTATACTTTTACTTGTATGTGAAATACAATGAGAATGAATGCCAAAGTAAAATTAAGTAGTCAACATGGAAATTAAATAGTTTTTGAACACTCAAAGTATATGGATCTATGTAAAGTAATAAATCATGAATGCAAATCATGTGTGCACTTATCACCACGATTTCTCTATTTCAAGAACATACAATCACAAGAAAAAATTGTAATGAGTTAGAATATATTAATTATTTAAAATTTGAGCATAATCATAACTTGCAAAAACTATTTTCTAAAAGAGACTTCTTATATTGTGAAAAGTGATTAAAAAAAAATCTATGTGAAAAGGATTCAACCAAGTAGAAAAAATATAAAAGGTCTCTATCTAGAGATAGTAATTTTAAGCTCTATCTAGTAACAAAGATTTATCATAGTTATCATATAACTATATAACTATAATCTAACTCATAAAGGAATTTCAATGATAATACATGTCCCCTCCAATTGGTTGCATATAAGGATACAAGGATCTAGAGATAAGGGGAAAATGATAAAAAGTAAAGCACATTAGTGTGCATTATTGTTGAACATATCATAATAGAAAGGCACATGCAAAAAATATCCATGAATAACAATAGTTTCCATCATGTCTGCACAAGATGAATATAAGTAGTAATAATATGTAGAATATAGTGTAAGCACATTAAGTGTGTAAAGTAAGAGATAAACATGTTGTTTAAAAAAGGTTGGAATATCAAAACTAGAGCCAAGATGTTGGAGGGAAAAATAAAATGCAAAGAGGTTGAGAAGACACCCCAAGTAGTATCTTTTGAAAAAATCAACGTTCTTAATAAGGAGTGGCAAGTCATTGGTGATCTAATCAATCTTGTTGAGTAGTATTTTTATCTATCTTGGTTTCATGTTGGACTTAAATTGTTATTTATATTTTCAATTGTTGGTCTTTCAAGTGGCTCCTATTTTCATAGGATCTAAAGTTATTTAATCTCACCTCTCATGTGACTATTTTTTCTTGCCTTCATTGTCTCTCTTTGTAATGGGTATAGGACCTTTCTCATGTTTTATCTGTATTAAAAATATGTAAACATAAATAGACAAGGGGTTAAGGTTCCCTAAGGTTTCCTCTAGTGATAAGGTGATCATAAGCAACAAGTAGTGAGGATTATTCATCATAAGCCTATTAAAGTGTGACCTATAGAAGGAGAGAAGTATGTGTATTAATATATGAGATAATTAAAGTTAAATCATATATTAAGGATATGAACATGGATAATTAAATGATGAGGCCACCTAGATTCAAATAGATGAATAAGGTCTATGAGAATAGTTTATAAATATTATGTCCATCATAAGCATCCAGGACATAAATGTTGCCACAAAAAACTAATGGTTGTAATTAAATATGCCATCACATAACTCATTTAAATTTTCTTCAAACATTTCATCATTAATATTTGTATTCATAATTGATTAATTCCATTAAATATTGATTGTAATTAAATAAAGTGAAATATTTTGTATAGTAACTAATACACCCTAGCTATATATAGCAATCTTAAAATATGATAGTGACATTTCATTTGCACATTCACCTTGAGATAAAGATGGATTTGATCATAAAATGAGATTTCATAGCACAATGGTTACATCTTGACAGACAATGATAGAATGTGTAGTTAAATTTATAGTGATGACCCTTTAGAGGAGGTACATGTTGGTTTTTCTCATTTTTTGTAAACTTTTTTCTAATTTTAAAAATGATTAGAATTATACAAAATTTGTGTGAGTTTTTTTTTTTAATCATTTGTAATCTATAAATCCAACCCTATGCATGTAAGAGTGAAATATTATAAACTAACTACACATAGAGGGTAAACCTAGAAAATGTATTAACAATAGATATTTACATATATAATTTTGTTTTTCTCTTTCTTTTCTCGAAAATATATATATACTCAAAAATAACAAAATAATTTATACTATTTTAGTCACCCACCTATTTTTAATTTCCTATTCAATAACATTGTTGCAAGCACATATAATATCAAGTGCCTTAGAGGGTTTAAATGTCCTCATTAGATGTTGATTTAAATGAGTTTGAGGGTTTTGTTTCAAGAAAGTCTACTACTATAGTAGAACCCAAGTTCTAAAATAGAAGCAAGTTTATTTGTGTTGTAATGATCAATTGAATTCCTTTCCTCTTCATCACACTACTTAAATAATCTCTAGTGGTCTACAATTAATGGAAGTTGATTCCTCTATTAGGCGCACCTAGCTAAAAATGACTAAACATTTTTTCAAATAATTTATACTTAACTACCCTATTACTATCTCACTCATTGATGGAGACTATAACCATGCCTAGTCAATGGTAGTCAATTCCACCATGAGTTTTTTCTAACTAAAAATAATTGGGTATCTAACTAAAAGAAAATTATCAATATTAACTGGGAAGTAATTCAACTTATTCTAGCTAAAGACTAAGGAATTAATCCTAAATCTAACTTAATTGTCAATAGGACCTTTATTTTAAAACTTGCTAAAAGAAATTCTATTTAGTGCTTAGATTTAATAAGTGACATTACAAATCATCCCTCTTCAAACTTTCTTGCCATCAAGAAAAAATAGTTGGATGATATAGGATATCATTTGATTCTCAAGTGGCATTGTACAAGGCCTTACACTATGCCTACTAGAGTTACCTTACTTTTAGCCTAACAAATTTAAAGTGGATGAGTTGAAGTATTAGTTTTGAAGTATTCATCTTGTGCAAATGCATGTTCAATTAGAGAAGCATATTTCTCACTTCCAACAAGATTTTTCTTATGCTTTTGTACAACTACCCTTCTACCACGATCTTTTAAAGGCATACATGTGCATTTATGTACCAATTAGAAACATAAATTTAGTCACTCTTGCATATACCTTGCTAGTATATTTTTATCAAGAAGTTTGGGGTATCTAGAGGAAGAAAATCCTCAAACAACCAATAATGTAAGATCAAAATCAATTATTTTGAGAAACCTTTGTGTAGTCCCCATGTAATTTTTTCAATAATTCCTAGTTTTTTAAGGAGCTCAATTGTTGTAGCTATTGATCCAGGAATTATAGATGAGTATTTGACCTTTGTATGCCCTACTTAGGCTAGTGTTTCCAGTTGTTTTTAGACTTGAATTTGGATATCATTTAAATTTTTCCTCTTTTTGGGATAGCATATTTGGATTCTATTATATCCCTTATTATGGTGTTTTCCCATTGTGAAAGCTTGCTTTGTAATAATATGGTGTCAAGTTGGTGTAAAAATATTTACCACTTTCTTCCTTATTTTCTAAATTTGGTAATCGAATCTAGGAATCTACGTGGTTACAGTGTTTATCTTCCATTTCTAACTTGGAATTATTTAAAATATTTGTAGAAACACCCAAATTATCAAGATTAATATTATTACTAGAACACGAATCAACTAAAACATCCTTCATAGATTTGTACCAATCAACAAAACTATCTTGTAAACTTTTCTTGTATGGCAATGGTTTAATCATTTTAATTATTGATATCTTTTTAATTTTTCTTGAATAATGCTAGAAACCATTAGATTATATCTTCTTTGAAATATTGAATCCTTGCTTTCAACATGAAGTGCAAAATTTCTTTTTTTTTCAATTTTTTGTTGTCATTCTAGCCTATTCCATTCTAAAACCTATTTCTGAGTATCTCTAAGTACTTATCAAAAGTTACTACTACCTTGAAATATTTCAATCTATCTTGATAGTTAATAAATTGTATGTCCAACTCGTTTGATGGATCTATATTTTGTATGATACTCTTACGCTACTATAAGTTTTGTTCGAGTAGTTGAATCATTATATCTTGGATCCTCCATAGTTCTATCAATTCCACCATCTTTCCTTTTATCAAACAACTCAAAATTCCCTCCATGACTAATAATATAGTAAGATCATAGATCTAACAAATCCAAAATATTCTAAACTAATTACACAAAAAGTGAACACAAAAAAAAAAACTTAGTAACAAATATATTTAAATAATATTTTTTCTAAAAATACACATAAAAAATAATACCATGTTACATAGATTATAGACACCAATCTCTATACAGATTCCATTTTTACATGGCATTATTAAATGTCTAAAATAATCGTGTTTCAGTCTTATAATATTGAATGTCTTAGAGATTTTCATGAATCATTAATAATATTTAGTCATTTATCACACAAATTTAATTATGTAATTATATAAATCTATTATAAAAATTAAACTAAATCATAATCTTACATTTTATAATATATATTTTATTTTTTATACTCAATTTACAAATATTAATATATCTATCACTAAATCATTAAAAAGAAATAATCATGACTACAATTCTTACTAATTCAAATAAATCAATACTATAGTTATCTACTGGATAATCGTTACGCCACTTACTCTACCTGAGATCGGAATATAAATAAACGCATGCTTAGACTTACGTTTGGATTGAAAAATATAAAGAATGTGCTTATACACCAAAGTTCAGTTTAGTCACTTACTTAAACTAAGTGAAATTGCTATGTTAAACTGCTAGTTGAATCTTGAATCTTTTCAAAACAATCATAAGTAATTATATTAAAATTTCATGTTGCATGTTGATTTTTTACTCAACTTTGAAGGATGTTTTCTTATGTCTTTTTTTGTTAGTTTTAATTTTTTTTTTTTCTAATATATTTTTTTCTAAATTTATTTTTAAATAAGTAAATTATCTATAAATATTATAAAAGAATATACATCTATTTTTTTTAGTTAAATTCTTATAAATAAGTTGATCTAATGATATTTGTGAGCCATCAAATTTAGGTGTTTTATGTGCTTCTCTTGCATTCTTAGGGTTTTCACCTAAAAGGAGAGAGATAGAATCCAAAAATTGAGGTGGTTCACTCAAACTAAAGAATGTATGATGTAATTATACAATGATCTAAATGTAGCTAATTGATAAAATGGATTGATTATTAAGCAAAAATTAAATAAAAGTAACTCATTTGAAAATACATTGTGTAATGCAAAAACACCTAAAAATGAATGCAAATTGCAATAAAAATGGATGAAGTTGAAAGTGTGCACCAGAGATATTGATGAAGACTGGAAATGACTTCTGAAATACCGTTGATCATGATATTAAGGTCTGGTGGGAATCATTTTCCATTCTGGGTGAACTAGTCCCAATTCTATGAAACAGTTTCGGAGCCCGTTTCGAACAAATGGGTATCCAAAAATGCAAGAAACCAAAATTAGGCATGGTAGTGGGACTTATTCGCCACTAATGGAGAATTATTCCACTTCTGAATTTTTGAAGATTCAAAAGTGGAAATAGGAGCCTTTGGTCTGCACTTTCTACTTCTCCAAGTGTGGTTCTGAAACTGTCAAATTCAGACCTGAAGGTGAATTTTTGTTGATATTTTTCCTTAGATAATGAAGAGATGACTTGAACAACTTTACAACTTGATCTTCAATGATTTCCAAGCCTCCAAGATGCCTAAATTTACAAACACACATGAAGAGAAGGAAAGATGTTGGATGTTAGGGCATGGGGGTTTGCCTTGGTCAAACCCCTTTTTAGGTAATCAAACCAAATGAAGAAAGAATGTAATGAGGCATGCAAACAATGTAGTTAATACCTTGCCATGATGTTAGATCTTGAATTTCTACAACAATAGAGGAAGATTTAGCCCTTGAATGTCTTTGGAAGCTATCTTGATGATTTAGAATGTAAAAGCCCTAACTTGCTTGACTTGATAGAGAAGATAAATGATGAATGAATGATAAGAGATGTGTGAATGAGTTAGGAGATATGAATTAAGGTTTGGAGACTTATATTTGTAGGCAATTCACCTTATTGACCTGTACATTAGATCCTTAAGGCCGACATGAAGAAAAATTGAACTTAAAACCTAATTTTTCTGGCTCAAAAGTCAAAATTGACCCAAATGGGACTCATTCACCACCTGGAAAGGACTCATTCACCATAGATGTAAAATTAGTCCTAAAGGGGTCCATTTTCCAACTGGGTTGTTGAGGAATACATAAATTAGGTTTATACGATGACTTTGTCAGTTATTTCATCAAATTATGCCTCAAGATGCACAATATGGGGTAATAATGGCCTATTAATGATGATGTAAAGGTCTATTAGGGCTTGGGACACAAAATTCAATGTGAAAGTGTGATTAAATACACTTTACAATATTAAAATGAGGTTCACATAGCCTAGAAAGGTATAACATCCAATGTGAATGTGTAGAACGCATTACAACACTAGATTAACATTAAGTTTATTTTGCAAGCCTTCATTAAATGAATTTTATAATGTTGAATTAAGGGGAAAATAAGTTCATTAAGTCTAGAAAAGCATGAAATTCTTTTGCAACACCTTTGCAAGACATTGTTAAATGCATTTACAAGGGTTGAAGACCTAATGTGGACATGTAAAAAACTTCACAACACTAAATAAAGGCCTCATTAAGTCCAATTTGTCATCAATTATGCCCATGTCAAGAAAGAAATGCCCATTTTTCTATGCCACAATTTGATATTCAAAGTGAAGAAAACTCAAAAAAATTGTAATTTACAAATCACATAAATTTCATTGTTTTAATAAATTCTATTTGATACATATAACTAACTTTATATAATTGTTTACAATTGAGTAAAATAATTGTAATTCTGGTATTTAATAGCATGCCTATGTTAGATTTGTGTGGATGTTAGTTTTTGTAACACTAAACATTAGACTTCCACCTAATTTTTTAAAACATAATAATAATATTGAAATTGAGTTTTTAAGAGAAAAACTATACATATAGTGTTTTGACTGAGGCAACTTACTTGAAAATTGGAAATAAGATTGAAAGTTAAGTGAAAAAGAAGTTTAGAAAATTTTGAACTATATTTTTAGATTTGTCGATACAGTCTATGTAATTCTTTTTAAAATTTTAAAATATATTTGTAGATGCATGTGTTTTTAAATGTAATATCACAATCACCCCGGCTATTCTGATATAACAGACAAAGAATAATCAAGTATATTTTGTACACATGCTAATCAGACACTTGTGGGGATTTAACTTTTTTTTATCTATTGTAAGTTGGTATATATATAGATATAGAATATGAAATGATGTAAGAATATCTTATTTCTTTGAGGGGGTGTGTTGTAGGTTACCTATTCTTCTAAAAATTGAATGCTTTTAAGTTTTTTTTCTCTCTTAAAATTAATTGATAGAACAGTGAGATAGTTGTGAAATCTTTGAAATCCCTAATTGTATCCAACACAAATTCAGGTGTCAGAAAACAAGCACAACAGGAGTGTGTTTCAGATTTGTAATGGAAAAGGTTTGTATATATGATGTTTATGCAACATCTTAATTTTCTTAAGGTTAGTATTTTGAAAAATATTGTTTATGAAATTAGATGTTTTCATTCAATGATTCATCATAGGAAAAAATGGTAAAAATTAGATTACATTCTTTTAGGATTTATCAAGGAAACTATATGAAGAAGTGTATCATGGCCCTGATTCTGGGGCTAACTCTATGCTGAAGTTTCAAGCTATTTCAAAACATGTAAGTGACAAAGAAATCATATCCATTGCCCCTGATTCATCTAGCTCTAGACCATTTAGTAAGAGTGATGATGATAATGATGAAAATGATCAAGTGGAGGGTAATAGTGAGGCAATAGAGAGGATAAATGTTCAAGGATAGGAAAAAGGTAAAGAGGATTCTTCAGAGTTCAAGGCTGTTGTTTTTATAAGACATAATGGCCATTTGGAAGCACAACTATACAGCAAGGATAGAATATGGTTGGGTACTTTCAATATTAGAGAAGAAGTTGCCAAGGCTTATAATAGAGCTCATATGAAGTTCAGAAAGAAATATGGTCAAATAAATTTCCCCAGTGCACAATTTCGAAAGCTGAGAAACAATTTCAGGTTTCTCTCACTCTTGACGAATTTCTCCATTTAATCAAGGATCACAACTATGATAGAGAACTACAAAAGTGGTATGATGCTTATCACATACATAATCAAGTAGTATCTGGTAATCAGGATATATTTAATGCAAGGAAGATGGGTAAGAATATTGTTCCAGGAGGCCCCATGATGGATAGGCAACATCTATTTCAAAAGTAGATGACTCTTAGTGATGTCAGTAAATTAAACAGGCTGGTGATCCCAAAACTACATGCTCAACATCATTTTCCCTAAGGATAAGTTAGATTCCCGATCAGAAACTTTTCTTACATTTGTGGATACAAGTAATAGTAGAGAATGGAAATTTAGGTTTTCATTTTGGAAAAGCAGCCAGAGCTTATGTGCTTACAAGAGGATGGAGAAGGTTTTTCAAAGATAAGGATTTGAAAGGAGGAGATATGGTTTCTATTTCTAGGGATTATAAGATGCCAAGCAACAAATTTTATATTATAGTGCATTCCTCTCAGAATTTTACAAGGACCAATTGTGTTGAAGATCAATCTGGTTCATATACACTACTTCAAGCACAAGGACTCAATGCCAAACCTAGCTCACTAAGCTCAGTAAATGTGCCAACTGAGAATATTTATGAGACCAAAGAGTTGGTGAGAAATCTCATGAAAAAATCAGAGTAGATCAGAATACATATGACATTCATTATCCTTCCCATTGGAAAACAAACAATCATTCCCATGCATCCAAGCAACTTAGAAAAAGAAAAGTTGTGGAAGATGAAAGTGAAAATAAGTTAGATGATTTTCTAAATCTATTTGGGTTTGAAATTGATGCTAATCCAAGAGCGAAAAAACAATTGGGGCTTCAGATTGATCTGAAAGGAAAAAAATAGAAAGATGGTGGAGTTGAAATTGAGTCCAAAGCAAAAGAACTATTTGGGATTGAAATTGATCCAGAAGGCAATGGACAAAAAGATAAAACAGATTTAGACTTAACATTAAGACTCTAAAATAGAAATTGAATTTGTTAGAATTTTTTTACATAGTTTATAGAGGAGTGATATCGAGAGTTGTATACTTTTTTAGTTGGATGTGGAATTAAACTATTCCCTACTCTCAAATTGTATGTGAAATAGATTGGTATTGGCTCGGCATACATGTTTATTTATTTTCATAGTTGTATTGAATTCAAGCTTTTGGAAACTTTTTTACTTTTCTAGAGGCAAACTTGTTTAGTAGTTTAAATTTGTTGCTAATACATTTTTTAATATTGAAATGAAAATAAATGTGTTTTCACAATATGGTTGGATGGGAATTCAATGGATTGGATGTAAAGCAAAATTTATAATATTAGAATAATACATGAGTTGTTGGAGATAATTGTAAGTGTTATTATGAATTTAAAAAATTTAACATGTGTTAATAGTAGTTTTGGTAATTAGATTCGTAGAGGTGTTCAAGTTGGATACTCGTGTTAAGGAGAGTTGTGGTTTTGTCAATAGTTGTTAGTGTGTTATCAATTAGTTCTAGTTAGATATCATGCTAGATTCCAAGATTGTAGGAATTTATTATGAGTTTGTAATCTATATAAATATAATCTTCATTTTGAAGAATAAAAGTAATGAACAACTCTTATTATTTCTGTTTTACTTCTTATGTTCTACTATATGATATTTCTGCTTATATTTTTTTATGTTTTATCATTGTATCAGACCCAAATTGGGCATGACTCCATCATAGGAGTGTCCAAGAAGATGAGAGCATCTTGAGAATTAATTATTGCAAGATGGGAGATAGAGTCTATTGTAGAGATAGTAACTTAAGTATGGTGTGCAAATGTGTGATTCATATGTTTTGGACATGAACCAAATCTAATTATTTCATTGAAAATGTGAATTAGTGGCTCAGAGGATTTGTGTGATAATAATGCATAATTCAATGCAAATTTGTTGTGATTGTAATTACTAATATATATTTTTTGTGTATTTTACATTAAAGAAGAGGTTTTTGCAATCAAACAAAGAGGGAGTTATTATTGTCAGTGTTGGTGACATCAAGCTATTCCTATAAAATATTTTAGCTTGGAAAATTTTGGTTGATAATCACAAGATCTTGGCTTGAATGAGAAAACAATGTTAATATTGTAGAATAGGTGATTGGTTCCCTCAATGCAATTAACATTGGAGACTATCTTATTGGTTGGCTAGACTTGAAAAGTATGAAGAAGATGAAAAATCATCCCAATAAATGTTATATATGTTGGGATCATCAAAGAACATGTCAAAAGGTTCTCACTAGAAATATAGTTCCTTGAAATGCCTTGATTTGTGGTATTGAGGAAGGAGAGGTGCTTGAGGTTTCAAAGGAGTGAAGATGTTCTCTTTTCATATTTTAGTGGATTATTTGTTGTAGAGAAGGTCTTAGAGATAACTATTCATCCAAAATATACGTGTAACTGTGTGTTGTCATGAATTTGAATAATTCAATGTATTAGTAATAGTATTGGCAATAGGAGTCTTAAAGGTGTCCAAGTTATATGTTAAGTGTTAATAAGAGTTGATGTGGATATAGTCATTAGTGCATTGTCAATTAGTTTTAGGTAGGGATCAAGCTAGATTCCAAGATTATAAGAATTGGTTTTGAGTTTGTAATCTCTATAAATGTACTTTTTCTTTTGATAATTAAAATTAGTGAACAATATTTATTAATATCTTTGTTTTTCTATGTATATTCTATTTTATTGTTATTTTCTTAGTTTTTATCTTCGGTACATCCCCAATATGGAATGAGATATTTGTTGTACTCCAAAATAATGGCTTCATTTAGAATAGCTAATATCTAGCTAATTCCTCTATCAAATCCAATAGAGAATTAAATGAAATGTAAATAGAATTTCGGAACCATACACCATAGAAAATGAAATGGGAAATGAAGCAGGCTAGAGTAGCACTTCAAAAAATGTGGGGCATAAATGCTTATGATTTAAGAGTTGGTAATAATGATTAAATATGTTATAATTAATATTTATATATTAAAATTAGGTAAATTAAATATATGGTTTATTTTTAGTTATAATTTTGATGCAAATAGTTAAATGATGCTACAATTTCATCCATTATGGTGTTGGAGGTTCATGATTTATTGCTAACCCATAGAATGGACTATGTACCTTTTTGGGTAAGTTATGTGATTTTGGGCCTAACCTAATGCATAGATATGAACCTTTAACTTGTGGACTTAATAAGACACAATATAATAGTTTGAAGCTTATTTGCCTCAATCCTTTGTATCCAAATTCATGTAAGGATAGGTGATGTTTGCAAAGACCTTTGGGTATTTAATAGATCATGAGGTTAAAGTTATCCTTTTTCAAGCCCCTAGATGGACATATACAATGAAAATAGAACTATCCATGTGCTCTTTCATTACACTATATGGTTCTTTCACATTAGGCTTAGTCCTTAATACACCATCATATTGTATAATTTAGACAATTCATGTTTTTTCAATCTCACAATGATCATCAAATGATGGGGTGGTAAAAATTTTAAATTTTAAATTTTGAATTTAAAAGTGTGAGGATCATATATGTTAGTTTGGAACTAATCTAGATTAGTTCCACAACTCTATCTATTTGAACTAAGGTGAGAAAAGGGAATATATAGGAAATTGAAGTATTATAGGTGCAAATGTTTATCAAATCTTATCAGAACTGGATCCTAAAAGACCTATGGAAATTCTAAGACTTAAATTTTGTGTAATAATAATACTAAGTCAGATTTTGTACTTCTGTATTTGAATGCGCTGAATGCAGAACATTAATTGATTTCGATGTCTGCAAATAAAGGAAATAGGTCTCATTTATATGAGGGAGACACGCCTCAAGGAGAGACGCATCTCATGAGAGGATGTGTCCCTTAAGCGCGCAGGCTCCCTTAACAACCGAAACAGTTCGGTGTTATTCTTAAACTAATATGAGATCATTTAACACACAGACAATCATATGAAATGAATTCCGATTTGCAAAATTTTGATCATCATCAGAAATCCGTATAACTTATTTGATGGTTTTTCGAGGTTAAGAACACTTTGGTTAAATATAAATGATGATGATGCATGAATGCAATCATCATTTATATCTGACCGAAGCTATCTTGAATAAACATTCCCTCTTAGCTAGGGAAGATATTCCAAATCAAATAAGTGGAGATATCACCTTCACACGTGATATCGAAGATATGATATGTTTTCTCAAGATTGTCAAGTCACATGACATTCTTCATAATCACATCTTCATTATGGTATGTGCACTGACATCAAGTCACATGATGTCTACCATAATTCATGGCATATCCACGGATATATAATTATCCACCATGATTATCTCTTAAGGATCACAATGATCTTCAAATGATATCAAGTCCCATGATATCCATCAAAAGTGTCCAAGAAATACTATCATGACATGTCCACAGATATCAAGTCACATGATATCTATCATGATAGTTCAACTCATCATTGTAGAGTCATCACTTTACAATGTCAAATACAAGTGTTCATTATTAGAAATATCATCACCTTTCAATAATGTACATAGGGGGAGTAGGCCCATAAGGTCATGGAGTCACACACATGACAAAAGATTGTACACATTAAACATCTTTATATATTAGTATAATTTATAAACAATTTGAATTTCAGACATAAATATCAAATTACATTTGAACCATACCAAGTTTCTTCCTAAAGTGTTCTACCTTGATTCGGGAGAGAGGCTTAGTGAGAATGTCTGCAATTTGATCATTTGTACTAACATACTCCAACTGGATCACTTTCATTTCTACCATATCTATTACATAATGATAGGGGATCTCAATGTGCTTAGATCTATCATGGAAGACAAGATTTATAGAGAGTTTGATGTAACTTTGATTATCACAATGAATAATTGTAGGATTCAAGGGCTCACCAAAGAGTCCCACAAGCAATTTGTGAAGCCAAACTGCTTCTCCTGCTCCCATAGAGGCTGCAATGTATTCAACTTCTATTGAGCTCTGTGTAACTGAAGACTATTTTCTACAAATCCAGAAGATCATAGCCGATCCTAAACTGAAGCAACGCCCTGATGTGCTTTTTTGATTAGTTACACTTCCAACCCAATCTGAATCAGAGTACCCATGCTGATCTAGTTGGTCATTTTTGTAAAGAAGACCATATCCAATAGTGCCTTGAAGATATCTCAATATATGTTTCAAATCCATAAGGTGAATTTCCTTTGGTTCACACTTGAACTAGCTTAGAGCATTCATTGCATAGCAAATATCAAGTTTGGTTTTAACCAAGTACATCAAAGATCCAATCATTTGTCTATATAGGGTTGAATCTACACACTTGGATTCTGTAGCTGCTTATTTCAGTTTGTGAAGGGTGGTTTCCATAGGTGTAGACATGGGTCTACAATCCAACATTCTAAATCTCTTTAGAATATCAATAGTATACTTTCCTTGGTTTAGTATGATGCCATCTAGTTTCTACCAGACTTCCAAACCTAGAAAGTAGTGTAAAATGTCCAAGTCTTTCATGTCAAATTTTGAAGTTAGATCCTTCTTTCCTTGAGAAATGAGGTGATATTCTCCTGTTATCAATAGGTCATCAACATATAAAATAATTATTAACATATCACCTTTAATTACCTTAAAGTAAAGATTTGGGTCTGCATCATTCTTGGAGAATCCTAGTCCTAAGAGGTAGCTATCAATTCTTTCATACTAGGCCCTAGGATCTTGTTTAAGTCCATACAATGCTTTCTTTAGTCTACATACATGTGAGTCAGGTTTATGTATCAAAAAACCTTTGGGCTGTTCTAGATAGACTTCCTCTTCAATGGTTCCATTTAGGAAGGTAGTTTTTACATCCATTTGGTGGATCTTCCGGCCTTTAGCTACTATAATGGCTATCACTCCTCTCATAGATGTGTATTGGGCAATAGGTGCAAATGTTTCTTCATAATCAATGCCTTCCTTCTATGAGAAACCTCTTGCCACAAAATGTGTCTTATGTTTTTCTATACTGCCATTAACAACATGTTTGATTTTGAAGAGCCATTTAGAAGAGACGACAAATTTCTCTTTTGGTTTAGGCACTATATCCCATACATCATTTTTTAGAATGGACTGATACTCTTTTATCATTGCATCCTTCCATAATTGATGTCTGAAGGCTTCTGAAACACTGGAGGGTTCTGAATTTATGATGTCATTCATTAGAACAACATAGCTTGAGAACCGTTTGGGTCTTTTACTCTCCCTAAACATTCCTTTAGGTGTTGCATGATTCTCAGCTTCTTTGATCATCTTTCTAGCCCAAAGTGGCCTCTTCTTGCCATTGTCATTTGTATTCTCATCTAAAGTAGATTGAATTTCATATGGCATATCCTTAGGATACTCCTTCTGAATCTTAGGAGCAGGTTCCACTTCTAATACCATAGGGGAATAATTTTCTATCTCACTAGAACTTCTTTCCCTTTTGAATGCAATGTCTTCTTCAAAGATGACATCTTTGCTCAATTCAATTTGATTCTACTTGGGTATGAATATCCTGTAGGCCTTGGAGGTTTCACTATATCCCATAAATATCCCTTTCTTTCTGGAAGGTTCTAGTTTGAATCTCTTCTCCTTGGGCACATGAATATAGACGAGGCAACCAAAAATCCTAAAATGACTAATGTCAGGTTTTATGCTAGTGAAGGCTTCTTCAGGAGTTTTGTTATCAAGATGAGAATGAGGACATCTATTTTGGATGTAGACAACAGTCCTAGAGGCTTCTACCTAGAAAGAGGTTTCAATGTTTTGGTCAAGCAACATTACTTTAGCAGCTTCTATAATGGTTCTATTTTTCCTTTCAGCAACCCCATTTTGTTGAGGGTTGTAGGCAACTGTGAACTCCCTCTTAATTCCAGCACTCATGCAGAATTCCTTAAAAATTTTAGAGGTGTATTATTTCCTATTGTTTATCCTTAAGGTTTTTATTTTCTTCCCAGAGAAGTTTTCCATAAGTGCTTTGAACTCTTTGAGCCTTTTGAGGATTTCTATTGACTCTTTACACTTAAGGAAATAGATCCAGGTTTTCCTAGAGAAGTCATCTATAAATATGACATGGTATAGAAATCCTACTTTAGAAGGTATAGACATGGGTCCACATAGGTCTGAGTGAACCACTTCTAACACATTTAGGGTTTTTCTCAAACTATTGGGAAAGGATCCCTTTGTATTCTTTCCTTAGGCACAACCTTTACAAGTTACTTCATGAGATGATTTTAACTTAGGTAAGCCTATTACAAGTTTTTCCACATAAGGTACGGCACGAAAATGAAGGTGTCCTAATCTTTTATGCCAAATCTCATCTAACTCAAGGGTGTCAAGGGTAAGGGCTTGTTTAACTTCAGTGCATAGTTTGTAAAGGTACCCTTGTCTTACACCTATGGTTAGGGCTTTCTTGATAGTTGAGTTTTTAGGCCATGCTAGAACTTTTCCATCCATAAAGATAACTCTATATCCATTGTCTTCAAGGGCAGAGATGGATATTAGATTCCTCTTTATTCCAGGTACAAATAAGACTCTAGTGAGTTGAAGGGAGAGACCAGATTTCAATGTGATGGAACAAGTTCCAACCCATTTTACTTGATGTGTAGAATCATCCCCAATTGTTACTTCATCAGACTCTTCAGTCAAAGTGTCTAGGTGTTCTCTAAACCTTGTGATGTGCCTCGAAGAACCACTATCAATCACCCAGTTGTTGATATTGTTAGATACTTGACTAGATAAGGTTGTAACACAAAGTTCTCATATTCATGATCTGAATTTGTCTTTCCTACTTTGGCAAGAGATGCTTGTTGCTTTGATCTATCAGGGCACTTCATTGCATAGTGGCCATATTGATCACATCTAAAGCATTGCACTTGAGAGATGTCTTTCTTCTTAGAAGATCCATTTCCATTGGAATTTCTCTTTCTTTTAAAAGATCCTCTCTTGTAGGAGTTTTTCTTATTACTTTTATTAGATGATGTGTTGAGTACATGAATGTCTTCATCTATGTTCTTCTATTTATTTTCTTTTGTGGAGAGTCTTGTTTCTTCTTGAAGGCAGTCAGTTCTTAGCCTGTCAAACTTAGGGAATTTAAATCTTGCACTTATTCCTTGAACAAATGACTCCCATGAGTTTGGTAGGCCTCCTAGTGCAATTAGAGTTAACTCTTTTCTATCAATCTGATATCCAATTGTGGATAATTTATCCCTTAGTTCAATGATCCTCATGAAGTATGCATTAATGGACTCTCCTTTGTTTATTTGAGCATTGTTGATTTTCCTCTTTAATGCAAGAGTCCTACTAGTGTTGTTGATCTCATATGTACTCTCAAGAGATTTGAACATATGATATGCAGTTTCATGTTTTGCTAGGATGGGCACTATATGATCCCTAACTGCATCTACTAAGATTTTCATGGCTTTTTCATTGTTTTCAATCCATTGAGTTTTCTTAGGATCAGCCTTTGGTTCCCTTTTATTTTCTCTCACAAGTGAGTCTAATTTATTCTCTTTAAGGATTATCATGATTCTAAATTTCCATGATGTAAAGTTGTCTACTCCTGCGAGACGATCTTCAAATCTGATCACACTTGACATAACGAAGAGTGTGATGTGAATTCGATTTAAAAAAAAAAATGAATTTTACTAAGTATTATGATATCTAGATTTGATTTCGGTTTACTCAACTTGGCTCTGATACCATGTAAATCTTTATCAAATATTATCAGAACTAGATCCTAAAAGACCTATGGAAATTCTAAGACTTAAATTCTATGTAATAATAATACTAAGTTAGACTTTTGTACTTCTGTATTTGAATGCGCTAAATGCAGAACATTAATTGATTTCGATGTCTACAAATAAAGGAAATAGGTCTCATTTATATGAGGGAGACACACCTCAAGGAGAGACACGTCTCATGAGAGGGCATGTCTCCACAAAGTGGAGACACGTCCACTCATGGGACGCGTCCCTTGAGCACGCAGGCTCCCTTAACAACCGAAATAGTTCGATGTTATTCTTAAACTAATATGAGATCATTTAACACATAACAATCATATGAAATGAATTTCAATTTCCAAAATTTTGATCATCATTAGAAATCCATATAACTTATTTGATGGTTTTTTGAGGTTAAGAACACTTTGGTTAAATATAAATGATGATGATGCATGAATGCAATCATCATTTATATCTGACCGAAGCTATCTTGAATCAACAATAGGGATGCGTAATGATGTAATTCCAAAATAGGTGTCAACATTTGTGAGATTCCATTCAAAATGGATCATATTAAACACTAATTGATGCAATAAAGACAACCATGTGGGAATGGGTTACAATTTTCACCATTAAAATTTTCCCAACTTTAATTTATATGTGAGATACTATGAGAATGAATATCAAAGTAAAATTATGTAGGAAACATGGAATTAAATTTTTTTTAAGCACTCAAAGGATATGGATAAATGTAAAGTGATGAATCATGATGTAAATCATATGTGCAGTCATCCCTTAAGATATTTCTTTGAATAACATACATCTACAATATAAAAGGATGCAATGTATAGTGTGAGTCAAGTATTTAATATTTGAGCATAATCACAACTTGTTGAAACTTTTTTTAAGTAAAAAGATAAAAAGAAACTTAGGACAAGAGACTTCTCCTATTGTGAAAACTGATAAAAAAATATATGTGAAAAGGAATCAACCAAATAGACATAATGTAATTTTTTTTTATCTAGATATAGTAATGAAGCTCTACCTAGTAACAAAAAATGATCATATATCTCATGTAACTACATCAATAAAATCAAATTCATGAAGGAACTTCAATGATAATTTTTTCCCACTCAAATTGGTTGAATATAAAGGACACAAGGAGTTAGAGATAAGGGTGAAATGTCAACAAGTAAATCACATTAAGTGTTTAATATTACCAAAGATAGCATAATAAAAAGGCACATGAAAAGAATACCATGGATAACAATAGGCATCATCATGTAGGCACAAGAAGCATGCAAAGAGTAATAATGTGTAGCATCTCATGTAAGCACAATAAGTGTGTAAAGAAAGAGATAAACACAATAAACATAAATAGAAAAAAGGATAAGATGCCCTAGGGTTGTCCCTAGTGATAAGGGGATCATAAGCATTAAGCAATAAAATAATGAGGTCACCTAGATTGAAAGATATATGAATGAATAGGATTTATGAAAAAATAGTTTGTAAATATTTTATCCATCATAAACATGTGGGCCATAAATGTTGTCACAAAAAAACTAATGACTGTAATTAAACATACAATCACATAAATTATTGAAAGTTGTTTCAAATCATCATTTCATCATCAATAATGTCATCCATCATGATTAATATCATTACATATTAAGTGTAATTAACTAAAGTAAACTATTTTGTATAGTGGTTTATACACCGCAACTATTCATAGCAAGGTAAAATATGATAATGACATTTCATTTGCACATTCACATTGAGATAAAGATAGATTTGGTCATACCATGATATTTCCTAGCACAATGGTCACATCTTGATAAACAATGATAGAGTATGTAGTCAAATTGATAGTAATGGCCCTTTAGAGGAGATAATGTTGATTTTTCTCCTTTTTTTTATAAATTTCTAATCTTAAAACTGATTAGAACAATATGAAAAATTGTGTAGTACTTTTTACTTTCTCATGAGTAATCTAGAAATCTAACCCTATACATGCAATATTTATTTGTATACAATATTTTCTTTTTTTTTTCTTTTCTTTTTTGAAAATACATGTACTAAAAATAGCACAATAATTTATATTACTTCTAGTAACCCATCTTTTTTCACATTCCTTGATATTTTCTAGTACTACTAAGTGCCTAGAATAACCTTATTTCAGTAACATGTAGTATTGATTGTCTCAAAGATTCTATGTTATCATGAGATGTTGATTTAAAGGAGCTTGAGATTTTCATCTCAAAAAAACCTATTACTATGTTAGCACCCAAGTTCTAAAATAAAATCAAGTGTGTTTGTGTTGTAATGATCAATTGAATGTGTTTCCTTTTCATAGCACTACCTAAATAATCTTCTAACTCGTGATCCATAATTAAAGGAATTTAATTCATTTATAAGGGTATCTAACTAAAACTAATTATACATTTATTTTTATAATTTATGACTCAAATATTTATTATATCTCATTCATTCATGGAAACTATAACAATATAAAATAAATATTAGTGAATTCCACCATCCACATGTCTAACTAAGACTAATAGGGTATCTAATTGAAACAAAACTAGGAATGCTAACTAGGAAATAATTCACCTTATTTATGGCTATATACTAAAGACTTAATCCTAAATATGACTTAGTTGTTGATAGGATCATTTCCCCGGAAATAAAATTCATTCAATGCTTAGATTAACCTATGTTTTATATGTGTTAACCTAGTGGCATGTTATCATTTTTGTGTCACTTTTGACCTTGTACTTGGAATGTGTTAGTACATGGATATCTACATGATGCACTAAAATCCTTTGATGTTGCAGTTGTACAAAAATTGTTTCTTATAAAATAAACCACCTTTCATACATGATCATGTGAATATAATTCCTCGCAAGTTCATTAGGTAAATCTCTTGAAAGCTTGTTCACCTTTGCATGCCTCTCCATCTTCCTTATATCTTATTTTTGAAATTTTTAGTTTAATTTTTTTCTTCTTGTTTTTGTTTGAAGTGACCACAACATTCTATACCATTTGAATATCATTTTTATGGTTTGAACATTGGAGCTTCCATAAAGCTCTTTCTATTGTTGAAGACATTCATCATGATTATAGCCTTTATTTCCCTACATCCTTAGTGTTTCAAGTGAATTTTTTTAAAAAAATGTTTGAATAATTTATACCTCTATTATTGTGAGCTTTCTTGGGTTTGTAGCACTGTTGTCGATACCATGAAAGCTCCATTTTCTCTCTATCCTCACTCAAACCCACTAATTTTTTCCTTGCAACCCAAGGATTTAAAATTGATAGATTATTTATGTGTTCCTATTTTTAAGTTTAGATTAATGTAGGATAAGTATTTGAATGAATTAAACCATACAAAGGTCTTGTGTCCTTCCTCTTTCTTGATCATTATATTAATATTTTTCTTAAAATAATTGGTTTTAGTGGATTTTTGTATTGATGTATATTTTTGTTACACTTGGTATGAGCTACTATTTTTGTATTTTCCTTCTATACAAGCCAAATAAAATTCTAAGGATAAGTTTGACTTTTATTCTTTGAATTAAGTCACACCTAGACCAAAAATGAGTTGGTCCTAAAAAGGCAGGTAGCTCAATGTTAGAGCACTCTAGAAATAATAAAAGGGTGAGTAGTTCAATGGTAGAGCACTCTAGCAACAACAAAATCTCATAGATTCAAGTCCTAGCTAGCCTATGAATATTTTAACATGGTATTAGATCAAGGCTAAGCTAGGAACCCCAAGCCTTCTATAAAGTGGCTTAAGGGGGATGTTGGAATTAAGCCACTCTTAGTCCAAAGATGGGATAGTCCTAAATGGGAAAGTAGCTCAGTTGTAGAGAATCCAACAAAAATGGAAGGTTTTAGGTTTGACTCATAGATAGTCCATGAATTTGACTCATAGATAGTCCATGAAAATCTCAATATTTACATTGTTTTCATACAACATTGTGTAGATTAGATGATAATGTATAATGTGGTAGCTTCATATCTAATGAGATTCATAGCTTGGTTTCAAGGTTTCTTACACCTTTCATTTACTATTTGTATATGGTCTTTGTGGGAGTAAATGGTGACTCCCCAACATCCCCAAGATCAATTGATAGACCAAAACCACTTCCACAAGAGAGAGAATGGTAAGAAAGCTTGCTTCACAATGCAAGATTGATTAATTGTTGAATTGCTTGCTATTGCTATGCAAATGTACATGGGATGCCTTGCTTATAAAGGCAAGGTTGAAATGTAGTAATGAACATGACGTTGAAAAATGTCATAATCCTATGACATGAGACAACCAACAACCTAATCACCTAGGAAATGATGCATCCTAGCTAGATAAGATAAGTTCTAGAAAAGCCAACTAAGACTTCTAGAAAGATTCTTTTACCTAAGTAAACTTAACCATGTGAATATGTCCCCTAATTACCTAGTAAGTGAATAAGCTAGGTACAAGACAATTATTCACACCAACAGTCTTCATATATTTCTTTTCTAATTCTTATAATTCCCATCTTTCATTTCCAAATCTCCTTTCTTGTCTAGACCTAATTTAACTATGGAAGAAAATTTAGATAAGGCTAAAACAATTTAATGATCTTGATCATAAAAAAATAAATATATATACAATTTATTTGGTCTTATCTAGCATAAATAGGAAAATTTTGAAAACTTGGCCACATATAGGAATCTTCAACTCTTTTATTCTTTTACACTAAGGTGTGCTCATTTTTGTGCCTACCCACTCTTGCATAGCAATAGTCATGGCACAACACTTCTTGAATATAGGCTTCAAGATTCATGCTTTTCTCTACTCTATTATCAATGATCATTGTCCTACCTTCATGAGAATTTTCTAACAAGAACTATTAAATTTTCAATCCACTCATATAAACTTGAGTTCAACTTATCATCCTCAAACTAATGGCAAAACAAAAGTTATAAATAAATGGTTAAAAACTTACCTAGCATGTTTTGTGTCAAAGCAACAAGGGCAAAGGGCCAAGTGGTTACCACTAGCTAAATGGTGTATAACACTTATCACACTGTACCCATAATCACATAGTATGAGGCTCTCTCTGGTTGTCCCTCACCCTTTTTTGCTACTTATGTTCTAGGTTCTTCTAAGGTCTCATTCATTGGTAACTCCATTTTGTAATGAGATAAAGTTCTAAAGGTCCTTAATGATAATTTGCATCAAGAAAAAAATTGTATGAAACGTTATCATAAGTTTAAGCATATCTTTGAAGTTGGTGATTAGGTCATCTTATAACTAATGCATTACAAGTAGTCATCCTTGCTTGACAAGGTCATAACTAATATATTACAAGTAGTCATCCTTTCTTGAAAAGGTCATAACTAATGCATTACAAGTAGTCATCCTTGCTTGAAAAGGTCTTAAGTTGGGTAAAAAAATTTATGTCCCTTATGCATCGGTGTGATGAATATGGTAGGTGGAAAGCAAGCTTGAAATTTTCTCCTCTTCAAAGATCCTTCTAGTTTTTCATCTCTCTTTCCTCAAGCGAGTTATTAGACAAGCTACAAAAGGAAAAACATCTATTGATGGATAATAAGGGATAAACTTGTTTGGAACTAGAAGCAATCTAAGACAAGAATGAAAAGAAACTTTATGATTGAACTATTGATAGGGTTAGAGCATAATGGAGAGGAATGTAATTTAAAGATGCAAGGTGGGAGCCCATTAGTAATTTATTCAACTTTCCTCATGTCAAGATTTGAAGATAATTTTTTTGTGTTGGAATTGATTGTCATTGATATCAAAGGTGTATGAGAGATTGTTAGAATGTTGTCATTGATCTCACTTGAACAATTTTTTTGTCTAAGATTGTTAACATTGATGTCAAATGATTCTTCATTGAAGTCACCTGAAAAAGTAGCAAGATTTGTGAAACAACAAAAGGAAAGAGATGCAACAAGGAATGGATAAAGTAGACATAAGTGTGTTTCATGGAGTGATTAGAAGATATATATAAAGAGAATTTATTGAAACAAGGAGATCAAGTAATCAAGAAGCAATGAAGATATAATACATATATAAGGAGATCATCCAAGGATATATGGGTGTGTGTGTGTTTTTGAAATATAAGAAAAAATAATTTAAATTAATTTTATTTTGAAATAAAATTTTATTTATTGAAACAAGGAGATCAAGTAATCATGAAGCAATGAAGATACAATACATATATAAGGAGATCATCCAAGGATATATGTGTGTGTGTGTGTGTGTGTGTGTGTGTGTGTGTGTGTGTGTGTGTGTGTTTGAAATATAAGAAAAAATAATTTAAATTAATTTTATTTTGTATTTTATAGGCCGGCCTTAGATATAATTTAAATTAATATCATTTTTTTGACCAAGTCAAGTCAAAGAAATATATTTATATATCAATTAAAATGCCCAAGAAAGATAACTAATGATCAATGTGCAATGAATATATTTTAATTTAGCGATTAATAAGAACAAAAATGCAGCAATGAAGAACAAAAAGGTAGTGATTAAAGTGATTTAAAAGAAACAATTTAAGTTAGTTAAAGAGCAGTGATCCTTAAATGAGTTGATGGAAACACATGATAAATTGAGGTAAAGTTCATTAAAAAGGAAACAATTAATAATAAGGTAGTGATTAATAATAAAGGAGCAATGATTATTAAAAGTAGCAATTCATTATTAAAACAAGTGATTCATTTACAAAGGCAGTGCTTATGTTAATGAAAGCAATTTAAAGAAAACAATAGAAAATAAAAAGGATTAGGAATTAGTTTAAAAGAAACATCCCTTTCAATATACTTGTGCACTCATCATTTAGAGAGGCAATGTTAGGAATCCCCATTTTGAATAATCATATTAATAATTCTTCAATATTAATTAATAAATGTAAATAGTATATATACACAATATGTGTGTGTATATATGTGCTTGTGCAAATATAACATATACATACACTTATAACATGCAAAGAGAAAAAGATGTTGCTTAATCTTCCTTAACTATGGTAAGCAAAGGCAACCATTACAAATTTTACTCACTACAATTTATGATGCACATACATAAGCACTTAATATTTTATTAAACCTTGTGAGAAAGAAAATCATTGGTCCTTAAATAATAATCCAAGGGTTGGGTTTAGGTCAATACATTAGTATGAGTTCAATCCCTACCACATGCAATCCCTACCACATGCAATGTTGCACCCAAAACATGTATATACAGTCTAAGATTTAGCAATCTTCATATAACCTTATTGGTTATATAGCTTGGTTTACGATGGAAAAATATAATAATGCTTAAAAAGATGAAGATGTGCCTAATCAAAGGTATGAAGTTAATAGCAAGATGATTTCATATTTTATTTATTTTATATATATTTTTAAATAAAATTCTTTATTAACAAAATTCAATCGTTACTTTTTAAGTTTAAAATATGTTTTGAATGTTTTATATAATAATATTTTATTTCATTTAAACAAATTTAAAAATGTTATTATTACTATAAGTATGACATCACAACAAGCTAAAATTTCATTTCTATTTTAGGAAACTTGTTTTGGCTCTCTATAGAGAGATTTAGAAAACTACTAAAGAAACTATGAAACTGTTTAGAAGCTGCAAGAAAGGCACTCAATATAACAATTTAGAAATTGACTGAATCATTCTTAGCATTATATATGTCATTTCCAACAGGCATTAATCCCATTGAAGTTAAACGTTAGTTTCAAACAAAAATAGGCTAATACTTATTACAAACACTAACAAAATTCAATTAAGTAGACTGATCATCATAAAGTTTCCAAGCTTTTTTCTGGATTAAGAACATATATGGAGAGACAAAAACAAACCAATAGAAGTTTTACAAGATTTGTCGGACTACAGCTCCAGTTATTTGGATGAAAAAAGTAGAACAACAAAGTAATAATGTGATTAGAATACCGAAGAAAAGGTAGTTCTTTGATAAAAATCAAAATACACGCCCAATTGAGCAGAAGAGACTTCCAACTTACCATAAAATATTGAGGGAAAATACACTTTGCCACTTTGCATATGTTCATAATTACTTTTCCGCTTTGAGGGAAGATAAAACAATCATCTATCTATTGACAATAATCTTGAATACCATAATAATGGAAATAGAAGAGTGAAACGTGTAATACAGTTAGATTAGAGAAGAGACTTTGGAAGGAAATAAGCCCGAAGATAAAAATACACCATTTAGTACTCTTGAGTAAATGGTCAACTCCACAAAAAGATAAAAGACTCATAGGCATTATCAGAGACATGTCTCTATTAGGGAGGATATGAAATATTTATACTCCCAAAGTTACTTCCTTTTACAATACTAAAGAGCACACAACACATTACAATGACAATAAAGCAGTATGTCCAATCTTAGTATGGATCATTTGTCAAAGGAGGTTCCTTCATGTATTATAAGACCAACAATGAAACTAAAGCACTTGCACTTCTGGAAGGTATTAAATTAGGTAACTCTGAGCATTGTCAGCATCTAGAGGTCAAGGTAGATTCTCAAGATATTATTAATGGGTGCATCAATGATAGTTTTAAAGAGATTGGAATCTTAAAAGAATCATTAAAGAAGCTAAGGGAAGTTAAGAGGAGGGACTTTTCACCATTTTGTACATTGATATGGGGAATGCATCCACTATTCTCTCCAAACCCTCAACCCTTAAAACCTTAAAACCCCAACCCTAAATCCTCAACCCTCAACCTATAAACCCTCTACCCTCTACCCTATACCCAATACCTTCAACCCTCAACCCTTAAACCCTAAACCCTTAAACCCTCAACTGTCTACCCTCAACCCATTACCCTAAACCCTTAACCCTAATGCCTCAACCCTATACCCTCAACCCAATACCCTAAACCCTCAACCCTTAATCCCTCAAGCCTAATCCCTAAACCCTCAATCCTTAAACCTTAATCCCTCAACCCTTAAACCCTAATCCCTCAACCCTTAAACCATTAAAGCCTCAACCCTTAACACCTCAACCCTTAAACCCTTAATCCCTGAACCCTCTACCCTATACATTAAAACCTCTACCCTACACATTGGACATTCAACCCTATACCCCCAACCCTTATACCCTTAATCCCTTAAAACCTCAACCCTCTACCCTCTACATTAAGCCCTCAACCCTAGTCCCTCATCCCTATACCTTAAATCCTTAGTACATTAATCCCTCAACCCTTAAACCCTTAATCCCTCAACCCTCTACCCTATACATTGGACCCTCAACACTTAAACCCTAAAACCTCTACCCTATACATTAGACACTCAACCCTAATACCTCAACACTATACCTTAAATCCTTAACCCTAATCCCTCAACCCTAAACCCTAATCCCTCAACCCTCACCCCTCTACCTTATACATTAAACCTTTAACCCTAATACATCAACCCTATACATTAAATGCTAATCGCTTAACACTCAACCCTTAAAACCTAATCCCTTAAACCCTAAACCCTTAAACCCTCAACCCTTGAACCCTCAAAACTTAAACCCTAATCCCCTAAGCCTAAACCCTCAATCCTCCACTGTTAAACCTTAAACCTTAAACCCTAAACCTTCAACCCTTGATATTATACCTTAAACACTATCCCCTAAACCCTTAAACCCTAAACCCTTACATGCATTACAAAAGTGTTATCTCTTACTCCAAACACTTAGCTTAACTCAAAGTGAGATTTGCCTTCCATGTCGGTGCCCCATATGCTCCTATTATTTAGGAACTCATCTTGGATGCCCTCACATGCTGCTATTATTTAGAATTATTTACAAATGTCAATTAACATGATTATTTCATTCAATAATTAATCTCTTTCTAATCCTAGTCTTTGAGAACACTTTCCAAGGACTTAGGAGATACATTAAATAAATAATGTTTAGGATTGAAATTAAATGACATCCTATTTCCAACATTCTCCCACTTGACATTATACATTGCAATTATTCTAAACAAGGAATAATTATTATATAAAAAGTACAGGACTCAAGGCCAATGGCCTTCCTGCACCAACTAATCAATCTATGCCATTTTCAAATGCAACCTGCATAATCATGAAGCTCTAAGCAAATGAATAAAACCAATAGAACTAATTTGTAGGAAATGGTTTCATAAGATAATCTGCAACATTAATTAAAGTGTCAACTTTCTCAATTAATACCTTCCCACTCTCAACCATTTCTCACACAAAGTGATACTTAACATCAAAATTCTTAGTATGAGCATGATAGATAGTATTTTTTGGCTAAACACATAGCACTCTGCCTATCACATTCAAGTTTAACTTACTTGCAATTAAAACCAATACCTTTCCCAAGTCTCTATAACCAAACTGCGTCTATAGAGGCATGTTAAACAACCAAATGTGTTGAACTCACATTCAACCAAGGTGTAGGCTTCTTGGTCTTTACTCTTGAAAATAGCTTTTCTTACAAGTAACCATTCCAACATATATATTTTACCATAAGACAACTTAAGCCTCACCTATTTCTCCAAGTATCCATGAGGACCTGTAACCAACCAATCCATGCCAAACTCCAAATGCAACACAATACTTTCACGAAGTAATCAAGCAAATGATTAATATACCCAATACATAAGAAAACTACACAAGATCAATGTCAAAGCTCCAATCTTGAACATAAACATGACATCCATGATCTAATCATCTCCTCCTAGGAGATCAAATGCACCATAACATATATACATCCTGGTCTCAAGAGAACATGTAATATGCCAAACTCTAAACTAGTATCAAGAGTATAACATGGCATCATAACAAATACACTATAAACCAAAAAACCATATCTGCAATCACATGGAGATAACCTTACTAATGATGCATCCACATCACTACCAACAACTCCCACTAAATTGTGGTACTGAGTCACACATGGCATCGTGACTACCATCCTCTCTATGAAGATCACTCTAAAACATGAAGCAAAGAGTTATCACAAAAAATATTAGCTGAAATAACCAATGCATCATTACTGTCATCTGAGAATTCCTCTGTAAAAGAATCAGAATTTTCTTTCTTGTTCTTACAATCCTTCTTCACATGTCTCGATTTCCCTCAATTCCAACACTTTACCATACTATGTCCTTCTGACTTACCCTTCCCTTCCTCGTTTCCCTTAGGTTCCTTTTTCTTAGGCCTATCTTTTACAAACAAGGCATCTTGGATTTATGTTTTAGACTTCCTCCTCATCTCCTCTGATACGAGAGTAGGAATTATATTGTCCATCTTCAAATCTACACCACTACCACTGATACCAACAATTAGATTTTCCCAAGACTTTGGTAAAGAACAAAGTAAGAAAATGCATTTATCTTCATCTTCTAGCTTTACATCTACAAATTCTAACTAACTTAGAATCAAATCAAAAGCATTCAAATGATTTGCAATAGAATTGAATTCTTTCATATTTAAATAATGCAACTGACTTTTCAGATACAACTTATTAGTAAGACTTTTAGTTTGATAAATATCACCTATTCTCTTCCACAACTTACATATAGTAATTTCTTTTGAAACATTCAAGAGAACAACATCAACAAGACATAATCTTATGGTTCCTCCTGCCTTCTTATCAAGCTTAACCCAATCCTCATATGACATCATTGTAGGTGACTTGGTCTCATTACCAAAAACTAACCATTTATCTCTCTCTTCAAGGAGATCCTCCATTTTTAGTTTCCACATCTCATAATTAGATACTTTGAACCTTTCAATATCTAATTGAGAATTCAAATTCATTGTATCAAAATTAATTTCCAAAATCAGCAATAACAAAATAATAATAAAAGCTCCCACTAAGCCAAAAAACCTTCAATCTTTTAAGAGAAAGGTGTCCCAATGCTCTACCCAACCTCAACTCTAATACCAAATGTTGAAAATTAAGGTGTTCATGTAGCTTAATACTTTGTTAAATTATTATACTTGTTGAACTAAATATGTATTCTTTGCTACATATTACTTGTGGGTGATTATATGATTAATTCATTTTATCATTTGTAGAATGAAGACAGATAGTTGTAGAAGAATTAGATAGAATATTAGAAGATACAAAACATATACCATGGAGAAACCCTTTCAAGAAAAAATCCACCAAGAATCAATGTATTATTTAATATCAAAATAAGATTACAATAATTCCAATCCTTCCTTGAGATGCTTCTTCTAACTTAGCCAAATCTTCTTCACCAGTTGTAATCAAACTGAAACAAACTCTCTTCAACTTGCTTGAGATAAATAGGCAATAAACAACTCTGTAAAATCCAAAAGAGTTACAATTATAATGTTTAATCCCTATCTCACAAAAGGTACTCATATACCTTGCAAGTAGAGTTCTACTATGAAGAACAATACCAATACATGTGCTTCATCCATTTGGGCATCCCAAACTAAAGTCACAATTGAACCCCAATTCTATAGATATCTTAAAGGATTATCCTAAAAGTTTGCACCCAAGCATGGGCCCACCTAACTCAACCTTCTTAAATAACTTAGCATGCAAAAGAGTTAACTCCAAGAAGCAAACTTGGGTGCTCAAGGTGGGTCCAAGTCATTCTTTGTTAACTAAAACATATCTCTCCACCATTCATGCAAGAATGGTCATCCCCTATTAACTGAAGGAAGTCACCTATTATTTTTCATGCAACTCAAGTCATTAGTCATGCATTCCAAGTTAACTAAATTCAACTAGCATTCAACTAAAACTAACTGAAGATAACTGAACCATAACTGAATTGAACTAAACTAAACTAAATTGATTTTGAACTCAACTAAACTGAACTTTATGCATGTAAACATCAAACCCTAACTCCTAGGAACTTTACATGCATTACATGAGTGTTATCTCTTACTCCAAATAGTTAACTCATTGTGAGATCCACCTTCCATGTGGGTACCCCATGTACTCCTATTATTAAGGAACTCATCTTGGATGCCCTAACATGCTCCTATTATTTAGAATTAATTACAAATGTCAATTAACATGATTATTCCATTCAATAATTAATCTCTTTCTAATCCTAGTGTTTGAGAACACTTTCCAAGGACTTAGGAGATACATGAAAGAAATAATGTTTAGGATTGCAATTAAATGGCATCCTATTTACAACATTCTCCCATTTGACATTGTACATTGCAATTATTCTAAACAAGGAATAATTATTATATAACAAGTACTGGACTCAAGGCCAATGGCCTTCTTGCACCAACTAATCAATGCATGTGAATTTCAAATGCAACCTGCATAATCATGAAGCTCCAAGCAAATCAATAAAACCAACAGAACTTATTTGTAGGAAGTAGTTTCATAAGATAATCTGCAACATTAATTAAAGTGTCAACTTTCTCAATTAATACCTTCCCACTCAACCATTTCTCACACAAAGTGATACTTAATGTAGACATGCAAAATATGAATGCACTTCAATTCGCCGTTTTAATTGAATAACTATCATTTAATTAAATATAACATTTTATCCTTTAATTAAATAAAACTCACTTTATCATTACCTCATTTGATTAAATAGATCAATTTTTAATCAAATCCTTATATCCCATCTTTTCATTAAATTCAATCTCCTAAGGTCAATCATTTAAATTGAATAAATTAACTTTATTTAATTTAAGCCTATCATTATCCCACTTTGATTAAATAAATCAAACATTTATTTAATTAAATCTGAAATCATCTTTCATCTCCCTTTGATTTAGTTTAAATCCCTAAATCTAAAGTCAAATGGGTCAAATCACCTAATCCCTCACTAAATTAATCTAATCCTGATTAATCTAATTTAATCACCCATCACATCCTCTAGATTTTCCCACTTGCACAAATAAAGCATTTTAATTCATTTATTAAAATCCTCATTTTCCCTCAACAAGGCATCTTTGGAGAATATTCCTCAAGTTTGAATTTGAAAACAAGTTGACTTGTCCCTTCCAACATGGCAATAAGTCCTCTCTTTCATGTCCCCCACTTGGCATTTAAGTCTCTTTTTCTCCTTCCAACAAGCCAAATTTTAATTTGAAGAGGCCAACCAATCTCATTTATTGGCACATTGACCAAAACTTGCACATCCTTCATCCACTCACAAGGTGACAAGTTGCTCCTTATTGGCTAAATCTTTATCCCGCATTGCTCTCTTTTGGGAACTCTTTCAACTTGAGATTCTATAAATAAAAGGGTCATTCTTCAACAATCCATCCACAATCTTCATGCAAAGTTACTCTCTTCAATTGAGAACTAATTTTGTTCACTTTACTCCATCTTCAAGGCATTTTAGCATTGAGCTTGTCAAGGATTGGGAAAGGGTCATTTTTCACAAGTGACACCAATCCACTATGGAATAGGTACATGTCATACTTCTATATGTCTTTTAATCATCTTTGAACATTATTTGTTGAATTTTGGGGCATGATATGTTATTTCATAGGAGTATTCATAAATTTGCATGTGCATGAACTAACCCCACTAATGAGTGTTGGAATAGATTGATCATTTGCAGATTTAGGGGTGCTCATTATGGCACTAGAAGGAGGGCTTGAACCTCCAACCACCATTTTCAGCAACTTACATAACAAGATTGTCTTGTTTGAATGGAAAATTTTAGCCAAAATCTTTCACGCTTTGTTTCTTTACTTTATTTCATCATCAAAATGAAGTTTCTCCATAGAATAACTCTATCTTCTTCCTTAGCTTTACATAGTGTTCGGATTGCATATGAAAGGCTACATGATTCATGTGGAAATGCGCAGATCTAGGAATAGGAAGTGCACATAATAATGTGTCTTTACTATCTAATAGGAAATGTTCAGAATTGAGTAAATGATGTGTCTTTACTGCCTCTAAATATTTCATTTGTTATAGGCAATTTGAGTACGCCTTTGAGAAAATGCACAATTTTGTGTTGATGCTTTCTTAACATAAGTCTCCCCTTTATATTTCTTTTTCTTATTTTTATTGTAGGTTGTTGTAGGAAGAAAACTGCATTCGAAGTTTGGGGAAGCCAGTCCATAATAAATTGATCCTCTATGCATTGTAGTGGAGTGCTAGTATTTATCTACAAATCTAAGGCATGGTCAATGCTTGTTACTAATATCTCTATTTACATTCGCGTTTTTTAGTCTTTGTGCGGGATGCTCTCAAACATAGGAATTGGAATTAATTTCTTGCTTTTGTGCTATTAAATAAATTCTTCATACCTATCGCTCTGTACTCTACATTCCAACCATGGGTAGCTAATAGGTACGCTCTATCCTATTATGTTTACTACCAAATATAACTCTGCAAAATATTAAAGTGTGTTTATCCCCAGTGCGTACTACCTACTCCAATGCTTAATATACCTCTTGATAAATTCTTGCATTGTATAATGAATATTCAAACTCCTTAAGTCGTGCAATGCCAAAATTGGGAGCTCGTGTTGTCTTTTGTGGTAGCGGTTCTTTCATAATGTATAGCTCTTGTGTTTTATCAATAGAGTATGGTTGCAACACTTAGTTCGAGAAATAAGAAAAAAGAGTAAAGAAATATTTTGAAGTATCAAAGTCTTTTAGGCATTTGCATCTGGATAAGAGTTTATAAGAGTATTCATGCATTTCTTTTATCATGGTTTTCTTTTATAGTGAAAATTGCTTAATACTCACTTAAAACATTATCTCTTTCCTTCATATCAATTTCCTTATTAGCATGTTAAAGGTATGAGTTACTTTTCCTTGATTGAATATTAGCCTATATAGCAGGTAACACTTGTTTTATGTGGGTTAAAGAATATTGGAAACCAAATGCAAAGTGTGCATCCTTCTATGGTTTAGTTGAGGAATGTATATCATAAATTGAGGCCAAATGTGGGTAGATTCCTTGACGTTTCTTTGTAGGTGTTCTTGAATATAATCTTTGTTGCAGGGCTAACATCAATAGAAGTATTAATTTTTTTTTAAGTCATTAAATATTTCTTTAACAACTCAATATCTTGTGCAGATTTATCTTGGCTATCTCAAGTATTAAATGTTGATTTTCTCATTTCTTTGTTACTTCAGTGAGCTAAAATTATAGAACCCAAATTTTATCCTTTATTTGGGGAAATTGTGTTTTATTTTTTTGTTGTTAAATATCTCAATTGATTTGTTAAAATAATTTTTTCTTAAAAGATTTTATTTTGTAATGTTTATAGGGAAAAGGTGAAGCATTGGAAGCGAGAGGGAACAAAAACAAGATTGGAGTCGAAGAATTGAGCATCAAACTTGAAACTCAAAAGAAATTTTTAATGCTTGGAGATTCTATCGTACGCTTTAATTTTCTATTTTAGACTAACTCACTTGTTTTTGAGCTTTAAAATGAACACTACAAAAGCTTTCCATTTTCATTGCGAAGGGGTTAAAATGAACTTTATGAAAATTGACTAGATTTCATTTGAGGTTAACAATTGAACAAGGAAACTTTTATATCTCATTTTGGTGCTTTAAAATGAATCAAAATCATTGCTTTATGGGTTTAAAATGAACATGTTCTTTTTTGTGATTACTTACTCAAACTAACACCCTCTAAAAGACGTATGTGCTTCTCTCGCACCTCACAATGATCTTGAGAATCAAAATTCTTTTGATGGTCTTAGGGTGGGATAAAGTGATCACCTCCACACTTCATTTTGGGTTTAAAAATTGAACAAAACATTGTGCGAGTGTAAGTAAACCTATTGCATGTGTTCTCTCTTTGTTTCTAAACAAAGGTTGATTGAACTATGAATATGTTTGCTCACTTTTTTTTATCTTAGAGGGCTTGCCTTGGGGAAAAATTACTCACCCAAGGGAATGACTCAACTAGTAACACTCTAAATCCAAGAATATTTCCATCCTAAATATAAATGTGGGTATTGGAATAAATGCCAATATCACGTGGTTGACTCCGATGAGAAGGGGAGCAATGGTATCTCACCACATTGGTTCAACTCCTATGAATGGAAACTCCAAAATAAAACCTTTGTTTAGAAATTTACAAAATCCTTGATCTATTTATTGGTGCAAGAACGGTCATTTTGAAGCCACCCCACACTTTTACAGTCTTTGGTAGAAATGGAAAGCATGCCATGGGAGTTTCATGGGTGTTGATGCTTGGTTGCACTGTATAAGTGAGTGTTGTGGAGGGGAGCTAGTGGGGTCAAGCATCTAACCATTCGCTAAAGATAAGCATAGCTAGACTTGTCCAAGTGGGGACTCAACAAATATTGTCTTTCATATCCATAAGATTGTGCTCATTCTTGGTTACAAAACGCTTTTCTTGTTCGAATTTTTTTTGGAAACAAACACTTAACATCGTCATCAAAATTTCAAAACCTTTAGGAGGAAAATATAATTGACCAAATTCATATGTTATTGCTTTCCCTTGGGATTCTCATCCTTAGAGGTTTCTAAACACTTGGATTTACATCACAATTTTCCCATTATTTAAGTTAAAAAATAGGTAACCCTTGCCTTGACTTCATCAAATTTCCACATAACACGCTTTCTAGGATTTGAAGAAATTGAGACATTAGACATCTAGTTTGGAAATCTAATCAAAGAAGTGTTTGTGGTAAAAAAAAGCCACTAAGCAAAGATAACAAAATTGGCTCTCACATGTGTTAATTCCTCATGATTTCCAAGAAAGTCAAAATCCTGAAATGAAAGTCCTTGAGAAAAAGTTCAAAATTTAGGAGTCACACTTGAAAGGTCATCAAGAAATACATTAGGAAGTGCAATCAAAAACAACACATCAAAATAAGCATAAAATTCACAAGGTTCTATAGACTCATTCCTTTGAACAATCAAGAAATGTATGCTTAGTTTGAACCACTTCTTGGTTGAGAGGTCCTTAGAAGTATCGTATGTTCTTCAATATCAAGGTCTAGTAAACAAGTGTCTTTTTAGGTACATCCTAGGATTAAAATCAAACCTTCATCCATCTTTGAATATCAAAACAAAAAATCATCTCATCAACAACTCTTCAAAAATCTTGGAAAAAATCCTTCATGTTAAACTTTGGGAAAAGCATTTGAAATCAATCCAAAATCACCTTTTTTGATTGAATGTGTTTAGATGCATCCTTCTCCACTTATTTGATCAAATTATCAAAACTTGTGAATAAATTCATCCCTTGATAAAATCCAACATCTTGGGATTTAGGAGCTCATTATCAATATCGTCTTGTTTGGATAGGAGTTTTTAGATGAATCCTTCTTCTCACACCTACACAAATTAGTATTGTGTGAATGAATTAACTCTAGGACAACATCCAACCTCTTAGATTTTATGAGTCCACCAAAATTTGAATCTGAAACAAATAAATCCTAAATCAAGTCCTAAAGTTTAACATACCATTCAAGATTTTCTCAAGATCTCCAATCATCCATCAAAAATCCATCTTACATCCATATCATTATCACCCTTTGATCCTTAAAATCATCCTAAGATATTTCTTTTGTACCTAAAGTTAGATCAATCCAAAGAATTAGAGAACTCACCTTCTGCATTCTTGGAGATTGATCCCTATTTTATGGTGAAAACTAGATCACAACACAAGAGGAACATGGAATCCAACAAAGAAACATATACTTTGAGTGACTTAAGTCAAACCGCTCTTGAAATGAATCCCATTGGGTCTAGTATTCTCATAGTTAACCTTCCTCTAGTTTCGCAAGACCATCAAGAGGAAGGTGTCCAAATGGAGGATCTTACCAATAATCCCTTTGGAATGTCACATGAGGAAATCACTAAAATAATTCAAAATCTAGAGAACCATAAGATTATCAACATCATGATGAGAATCAATCCCTCACTATACATGCTCGAATTAGCAAAGAAAGGGGCTAAACTCCCCTTTGATTTTGATGTGAGCACTATTGTGGAACCATCTTTTGGAGTCATGCCTCCAATCTCATCTACCATCCCCATTTCATCTACCCCATCATTTCAAAACATCACCCAAAACATCCTGTAAATCACATCATCCATTGCTCTAACACAACCCATTGTTAACAAACGAAGTGCATTTCTCAATGCATTGCAAATGCATCCTCTCATAAACAATCAGGACTTGGCTGCAAACACCATCTTGGGACAAACTATACTATTGCATACATATGAACCTCTCACCTTTGATGATCCAAATGACCCATCATCATCATCATCAACATCATCATCATCATCATCATCATTCTGCACAACACCCCAAACCTCTCTCCCCATAACTTCGCAAGGAGAGAGTGACATATTTGAACTAGGGGGCATTTTTGACACTACACCATTTTCTCAAGAGATCAGACCCCTCACATTTCCACCACTTCCACCATTTCCATCACAATCCACACCACTTCTTGGCTTAGGGCTTCCCCCTTTACCAAATATTAAACAAAATCAAGCCAACATCCTAAACATCAATCAAAGCATCACACCAAACTCTCAAAAATTGTCATCAAAATTGCAACAATGGATGACAACTACACAATCAATCACAACATCATCAACCACCCCCTAACATCTCAAAGAATGGTCTCTCAAGGACCAACCATATTGATTTCACCATCCACCAATCAAACCCCAATCACCAACATGATGATGCCTCTCACCACCACAATAGGAACCATTTGAAATCCACCACCACCTCCACCATCACCAAGCTCCAATACATCAAGCCAATATAGTATGGCATTGTAAGCCATTCAACAAGTTGCTTTTCAAAAGGAATTCCTACAAGTACAAAAAAAACAAGTTGCACAATGAGCTGCTCAACAAGCCACCTAACTAGCTGCTCAACAAGCCGTGTAACTAGCTACTCAACAAGCCACACAAGTTGCACAAGCTACTCAAACTACCCAAATCACACAGCAAGCGCAACATGCTACAAAGGCCTAAGCCATATTATAGCAACAAAAACAACAAGCCACTCAAGTAGCTCAAGCACAAGCACAAGCTCAAGCTACACAAGCTCAGGCCCAAGCTCAAGCGCACACTCAAGCCAAATTCCAATATCAAGCACAACAAGCACAAGCACAAGCACAATATCTTGCACAACAACACATAGTACAACAACAAGCATATCAACAAGCGCTAAAGCAATATCAAGAACAACAAGAAGTAGCCCAATTAGCAGCTCAACAACAAGCACAACAACAAGCTCAACAATAGGCATTAATAGCACAACAACACAAGCGTTTTTGGTACAGCAGCAATTGCAAGCATACTTGGCTCGGAAAAATATGAAAACATCATCCATCAACATACCAACCAATTCACCCATCCCACCAACAATTGAACCACCTCAGAACACTTTCATCCCACCCCCTAATCTACAAAACAATGTGAGAGCACAAATCAGGTTTCTCTCACAAAAAGTTCTTGACCTTTAATCAGGGTGAACAAAGAAAACACCCAGTAACTATTAGAATCCAAGATCACCTGCATGCAAGATGAATACCTGTCACATGCAAAAGATATGAAGAACCAAAAAGATGCTCTGTAAACCTCTCAGTAAAAATGCATTAAGATAATCGATTATTACAAAGTGATCAATCCTTATGAAGGAGATCACGAAACCCTAAAAGGGAAACCCTAAATGAAACCCTAGTGTGCACACTTAATAATTAATAATTAATTAATAAATGTGCCTAAGTTTATCTTAAGTAATAAAGAGGAATAAGTGACTTAATTAATTAATCAATGTGATGTAATTAATTAAGCATAATAACTTATTACTCTAACACCCCCCCTTAAGATGAACTTAGGAAGAAGCTAAAACACTAGAATAAGATGCATGAAAGCAAAGATGGGTCCTGGAAATGAGGCCTAATCAAGTACCCATTTACAAATGCAATAGAGGTAGAGAAGGAAAAACCCAGTGGGACAAAACCCACCTCCAATGTGATAACATGCTGCAAAGAAGCACTGGAAGAACTCTGTAGAGTAACAATGGAACCAAAATCTAGCAAGAAAGGAAAGATATCTCTGTCTACAACTGAAACCAAATCTGGAATCAAAATAATGTGACAGCAGACCCGATGCCACGGAACACTTGAAAACTCCAAACGGGAACAACCCTGGAATCTATGAAGCAGCAAGAAATTATTGAATAATGCATTACTGAAAACGAAGTGCAAAGATGCAAAGTGCACTCTCCCAACTGCCAAAATATCCAAGTAATCGCCAAACAACCCATCGGGCCAAATCTAGACTAATTGATAAACATGGGATAGATATAGAAAAAGTACATGGACAGCAACATAGAGCTCCTTAATACCTTTCTAACACTACAAACGAGGCGAAAATCAGAGATTGTGGTAAAAAGTTATGAGCTTGGAAGTCCAAAAAACACATCTGACTTCTAACAGCAATAAATGTAGGAAAACAATAAAATACTGTAAAATAAACTGCACCAAATGAAAGTGCTCGGTACCAGCCTTCTGGCGATATCTCGTTTGCCCAATTTCGATACCGTATGCCCAAGTTATGGCCAAAAGAAAAAAAATTGCTCTTTTAGGAAAACTAGGGTTAAGAGGGGGCATATGAGGGCCGGCCGTACGCTGACGTCATACTGATGTCATCATTTCACGAGCATAAATTTGATGGCCGTCTGGCCATTGCTGTAAAAAATTGGCCCCCCTGCAAAATGAAAAAAAATTTGGCCCTTGGTCGTGCATGTGACCGCAGGCTGGTGCTGGAGGGGTTTTGGGGCTGAGAAGTCGGCAGCTTCTGGTCACCATAGAACCTCTGCCTGGTGGATATGAGCCCTCAGGGGCTGGCGGGGCTGGCGGGGAGCCCGGTTCTCCATATGGCTGGGGGCCAGGTGTTTGAAGCCCGCGGGGGCTGGGGAGATCAGCGGCGGTGAGCTGGGGGCACCGCCCGATTGCCGCTGCTCCTGGTGGCCACCGGGTGGCGCGGCGGTGGCCGCCTTCCTTTTGTGCGGGCGGCGCACAAAAATAATAAAAAATTTCAATTTTTTTAATTTTTTTTTGAAATTTTCCAAACAAACTTTCCTCGATCTGCGTGCTGGGGAGGTTGTACGGCCCCCCAGACAAAAATTTTTTGCCTCCCGGATCAACTGCACGAAATTAGACGATTTGATAGGCATTTCTAGGGTTTTGGGACACTGCGAACGCGATGGCGACGTCCGTTTGAGCCCATTGTGCCCCCAAAAAATAGCTACCCCTAGATCTCTTAGAAAAGATGCCTGTGGAAACCCTTGCACTTGAAACTCATAAAAGGCCATATCTTCAAATCACGAACAGGCAGCTGTAGGTCTGGAGCTCTGATACCATGTTAGAATCCAAGATCACCTGCATGCAAGATGGATACCTATCACATGCAAAAGATATGAAGAACCAAAATATGCTCTGTAAACCTCTCTGTAAAAATGCATTAAGAGAATCGATTATTACAAAGTGATCAATCCTTATGAAGGAGATCACGAAACCCTAAAAGGGAAACCCTAAATGAAACCCTAGTGTGCACACTTAATAATTAATAATTAATTAATAAATGTGCCTAAGTTTAGCTTAAGTAATAAAGAGGAATAAGTGACTTAATTAATTAATCAATGTGATGTAATTAATTAAGCATAATAACTTATTACTCTAACAGTAACTTGTGTCCTTATCCATTCGATAGAATCCTTTTAATGAAACCATTCCCAAAGGGATTTCAGATCCCTAAATTTGACAAGTACCATGGGATTGGAAACTCTAAAGATCATATCAAGGAATTCTAGGTTCATTGCATGGAAGTTGCATATGATGATACCTATCTAATGTGGCTATTTCCTAGGAGTTTGGCTAGGAACACCATGGAATGGTTCTCTCACCTACCTATAGGCATCAAGACATTCCAAGAAATCTTAGACGCATTCATCAAAAACTACACATGCAATATCACCATGGATGTTAGTATAGAGGAGCTTAGCTTTGAAACAAGGTAAGAATGAATCATTCACTTTAATCCTACAACAACGACGATCCAAGAAAAATCAGAGAAAATGGATCATGCCTAGGTGAGGAACAACAAGTGTACACTATCATATCCAACCTTGAGGGCTTCTTGGCATTCCATCTCAAGGTACAAGGGATTACCACATATGACCAATTGATTTCCAAGGTGCTCAGCATCAAACGAGCCCTTATGACACAACCTATAGGATCAACTTCATATCCTGAACAATAGAACAATTTCCCATCCACCAATTATAATGACAAACCTCGCACATGGGAAAGAAACAAAAATATTACCAATGATGGTGTTGTCGATGCCAAAGTTGTCATCAGTGCCCCTCAAGAAAGCACACCCACACCACAACAAAAAATCCAAAACCATCATCAAAACAACCATCAAGTGAACACAACACAAACAAACAATTAATAACATCAATGATCAAAGGGGATTGCCCCAGTGAAACAAGAATTCCATCAAGTGAAAGTACACTGCTCTCAGGGAACCACTGGAAGTCATCATGAAGAAACTAATAAACAAAAATATCATCAATATTCCCACCTATGAGAACTACCAAAAACCAAAAATTAAATCTCCTTGGTATAACGAAAATCAGCTCTGCAACTTCCACAAAATCAAAGGGCACACTACTAACAACTACATGAGGTTAAAGAACATAGTCCAAGACCTCATTGATTGATGGATCATAAATGTGGAATAGCCAACAGGAAACTAGAACCTCAAAATATACACAAATCTTAGGCCTAACCATAACAATAAAGGGAACAATAACACTAATAAGGGGAAAGGAACCTTCAAAAACATGAATCATGTGTATGAAATTTTCATCGCTACCCTAGATGAACACTGTGCAATAACCACTATCAAAAGAGCTCAAGTTGATTGTGGAGGCACCACAAGAGGCAAAAAAGTTACTATCATAGGATCATCTCAACCAAATGGAACTTTCATGTCCAATTCAAGATCTATTCCCAATGGTTACAATGTCCTTGATCAGCTAAAAATAATGCCAGCACAAATCTCCATCATGGAGTTGATAAAAAACTCATCCGCCCACAAGAAAATACTTGAGGAAGTATTGGCTTCATCCACCATCCTTGCAGATCTTGATGCAAAACAATTCCAAGCTATGGTCGGAAACATCATTACTCTGAATATCCTTACATTCTCTGACCAAGATTTTCCCGCTCAACAATATCATAACTGTGCACTCCATTTAGAGGTCCTAGTGTAGAAAAGTAAAATCAAGCGAGTCTTGGTGGATGGAGCTGTAGGCTTGAATATTTGTTCCCTCAAGCTCATTAAGCAATTAAAAATCTCAGAGGATTCCATTGATAAAGGAAAAGGTATTACAATCAGAGCATATGATGATCAGGAAAGAGTGTCCCAAGGCACAATTAGAATCCCTATTCAAGTAGGTCCAACTATCATGGAAACCACCTGTCAGGTCCTGGACCTTGACTTTCCTTATAACATTCTCATAGGACGTCCAAGGATTCATGTAATGCAAGTGGTAGCATCAACTTTCCATCAATGTGTCAAATTCACATTTGAAGGACAAGAGGTCACTAGCCATGGAGATCCTAAACCATTCTCCTACTACAAGAACCTTGAGGAAAAATACTACAAAATCCCTCAAGTGCCTAAAAATGACGAAGGCCCATCAACATTGTACATTGATCTAGCCACTCTTGCTTCCACTTTTGTGATAGAGACACCCACCACTCCCACCATCCCCACCATCTCTGATATCAAATTCATCATCTAGGATAATGGTTACAAAAAGTACATGATTCCAAAAAATGCTTTTGTGGTAGGAGAGTTACCACAATCTCGCAGATCACGAGGACGTCCGCAAGCAAATGAAGCCTCCACATCTCAAACATCCCCTAAAGAATATACCAACTTCAAAAATTGGGAAGATCTCAGTCAAGAAGTCATAGAGGAGGACCCATCTCATCTCCTATACCAAGATAATAGACTAGCAACCAATATACCAATGGAAAATAGAAGCAAAGGTTTGCAAATTATGCTTGCAATGGGTTATGATAGAAACTAGAGACTTGGAAAAAATGAAAATGGGCTTATAATACCTATCATTCCAGATATGCAAATGAGAAATATTGGCCTTGGATGTACCCCTCTAAGTATAACCATACGTCGACAAAGTCCTCCAGTTAGAAAGGTCAATAATCCTCCTCAGCAATCCGCAGCTGAACTTTGCTTACCTGTATCTATAGGTCGAGTCATAGACAACTTCACATTTGACATAACTGATATCTATAGTAGTAGTGATGATGAGGATCCCATAACCAACCTATCTAGGCTCTATTAGGATACCACCCTTCTCATGATTAGCACCTTATCCTTTGAGTCAGACCATCAAACTAATGAAATATGCCTAGTTTACCCCCAACTCATCAATTATGACCAATGAGGACCAACAGTTCTTGACACATTAAAAAATGATGAGGTGCTCTTAGAATTCATGGGACTATAGGATAGCATTCCATATCAGGATCATAAGGTAGGGTTCATCATTGAGCTAAATACATAGGCCTATTATGGGGAAATTATTGAATCCCTTAGTCGCAAAAGTGAGAAACTAAGAATAATATCTAAGTACTTGAGTGAAAACCACATTGTAGCACTCTCTAACCTAAAAAAAGTAAAAAGAAAGGACACATCCAATGGTGAAAACCTCTTCGAAGCACCTGAGGATGGGGGATTCAATATTCCTTTCAGAGCTCTCCATCAGGAAAAATAAGAAGTCCTAACAAAAAAGTGCAATCCAGTTAATCTAGGAATAGAGGAGACCTCGTACATCACATTCTATGTGAAGTCATTATTGTCAGAAGAATAAGAACTCATAGCAGCCTTCTTGAGAGAGAGAGAGATAGGTAAACTTTGCATGGAGTTACGGAGACATGCCAGGGCTTGATCTAGAAAATTGTAGTTCATCACCTTGAAGCAAAGCCCGTTAGACAAAAGTTTATGAAAATGCACCCTCAAATCACCCTGCTAGTCAAAATGGAACTAGAGAACCTATTAGATGCAAGATTCATTCGACCAATAGACTATCTATAATGGGTTTAAAACCTAGTTCCTATCTCAAAACCCGATGTGGGCATCAAAATTTGCATAGATTTTAGGGACTTAAACAAAGCGTGTCCAAAAATGACTTCCCATTGCCCAACATTGACATGATTGTAGATATGATGGTGGGACACGAAATTATTTCCTTAATGGATGGTTTCTTAGGATATAACTAGATAATGATTGCTAAAGAAGACCAACACAAAATAACCTTCACTTGTCCATGGGGGACTTACTGCTGGAATATGATGCCATTCAACTTGAAGAATGTAGGGGCAACATACCAAAGAGCCATGACATTATTCTTCCATGACATGATCCATAAAACTATTAAATATTATATCTATGACATACTAGCCAAATCTAGAAAGAGAAAGGATCACATAGCAACCTTAAGTGCCATTTTTGATAGGCTAGAGGAATACAAAGTCCAATTAAATCCAAAGAAGTGCGTCTTTGGCATAAAAATAGGAAAGTTTCTAGGATACATAGTATCAATGAGAGGTATTGAGGTAGATCCAACAAAGGTAAAAGCAATCCTTGAGATGGATGCACCCAAAACATTGAAGCAATTGAGAGGTCTCCAAGGTAGGCTTTAGTCCATTCGAAGGTTCATAGCATAGTTGGCATATAAACAAAATCCATATTCTCACCTACTTCACAAGGGAGTAGCATACAAGTGGGATATCAAGTGTGAAGAAGCCTTCAATAAGATCAAAGAATATCTGCTTACACCACTAGTCCTAATGCCACCAAGCCCAAGAAAGCCATTAATTCTCTACGTGTCAGCAACAACAATAGCCCTTGGAGCTCTCCTAGCTCAGCATGATGAAAATGGAACAAAAAGGGCCATCTATTACATCAACAGAACAATGGTTGGGCATGAGTCAAATTACTCATTCATTGAGAAAGCATGTCTAGCAGTAGTTTTTGCATCACAAAAATTCATACATTACATGTTGGCACACAAAATAAAACTCATCATCAAAATCGACCCTCTCAAGTATTTACTATCAAAAGCAATGCTCACTAGAAGAATGGCCAAATGGGTCATGATACTAACAGAGTATGACATTGAATACATGGAGCGGAAAGCAATTAAAGGCCAAGTCATCATAGATCAGCTTGCAGAAGCACCAATCTATTCAGAGAATCCTCTCATCTCATAGTTTCCAGATGAATCCATCTTCAATCTCAACATAGTTGACCACTGGAAACTTTACTTTGATGGATCATACACACAACATGGATCAGGAGTCAGTGTCTTCTTTATCACCCCACAGGGGGACTGCATACCAAGGTCTTATAAATTGGCGTTCCCCTGCACCAACAACATTATAGAATATGAGGCTTTAACCATAGGTCTCAAAATAGCATTGCAATGGCGCATCATGGCCCTCAAAGTATACAAAGATTCTTAGCGAATAATAAACCAAGTGAACGGTGAGTACCAGACTAAGGATGATAAGCTCACTCCATACAAGAAACTGGTCGAGACTCTTAAGGAATCCTTTATCAAGATCACATTTGAACAGATACCCAGAGCCAACAACAAAGCTACAGATGCCATGGCAATGATTGGATCATTACTGAACATCCCTCACAATGTCCCAAAATATGAATTCTTGGTAGAGTAGCTTCTCATGCCCTCATTCAAGGTACTAGAATCATAATTTTTGTGCGAAATCATTGGTCCTAGTGATCCCTGCTACCATGACATTTATACCTACCTCCAAATGGGTGTCATACTACAAACTTACCCTCAACCTTAAAATGAGCCTTTGTGAAAAAGGCATCCCGATTCATCATCCTAGTAGATACCCTATATCATAGGAGAATAGAAGGAACCTTATTATGTTGTTTAAACATTAAGGAGGACCGCTCTAACTAAAGTACATAACAATATATGTGGTTCACACTCGAGTGGAATGACCCTAGCCAAGAAATTGTTGAGGATGGGGTATTATTGGCCTACAATGGAAAGAGAAGCACATGACTATGTCAGAAGGTGTCTACAATGTCAATAGCATGGGGACCTCATCCATGCTCCAACTCAAGAACTTCATCCCATCATCACACCATGGCCTTTTTTGCAATGGGAACTCAATCTCTTTGGAGAAAATATTCCCACTTCATCTAATGGCCAAAAGTTCATCATAATTGCCACTGAGTACTTTACCAAGTGGTTGGAAGCCATACCTATGACATATATAACTAGGAAGCAGATATCAAAGTTCATCCTAAACTATCTCATTTGTCGCTATGGTGTCCCACAAGCCATTATCTCAAATAATGGGACACCATTTAAGAATCAAGATGTCCACGACCTATGTGAAAAATTAAAAATCTAACATCACTTCTCCACCTCATACTATCCCCAAGGAAATGGCCAAGCAGAAGCCATAGATAAAACCATTTTAAAGATCCTCAAGAAAATAATTAGTGGTGTAAGTCGTGACTAGCATCTGTAGCTCAATCCCGCCCTCTGGGCCTACCAAACCAGCATTCACACACCCACAAGTGCCACCCCCTTCTCCCTAGTCTACGAGTTAGAAGTAGTACTCCCCATTGAGATAGAGCTCCCACCACTAAGAATATCATTGTAAAACCTCATCACGAATGAAGAATACCGAGTATCAAGACTGAATGAGCTAGAGCTACTAGATGAGCAACGTATAGATGCTTTAAATCATTTGCAAGTCTATTAGAATAGACTCAAGAGGAGCTATAACAAGAAAATCATAAGCAAAACATTCCAAGTCAGAGAATTGGTACTAAAGGAGAATCAAAAGAATGCCCCAAATCCAAATAGTAAAGGAAAATTTGAACCCAACTGGTTGGGACCATTTGTCATCACAACAAGCTATAAGTCAGGGGCATATCAGTTATCAACACCCAAAGGGGAATCTCTGTAAGAGCCCATGAATAACTCTCATCTCAAAAAGTTTTATGCCTAATATTTCAAGGTATAGAACCAAAAAATCCAAAAAAAAAGAAAATGTCCTAAAGAAATGGTTACCTTAGCGAAAACATGGAAAACGGGCATCTTAGTGACAACAAAAAAAATCAAAAAGAAAAAATTTCAAAAAAAAATAGAAAAATGATCAAAAAGAGTAAAGAGAAAAATCGTCCTCTAGAGAAAACTACTTCGATGGCACTTTGGACAAGTACCTTGGTGAAACCTGGAAAATAGGTGCCTTGTGTAAATAAGCACTTCCATCCACCAAGATCTTCACGGCTTGTTCTGCATCATCCATCCATTATGTTTCCATCATCCATCACATTTGAATCCCCATCCATCACTCATCCACCTGCATCTGCACCATAGCTTGGTCCTATGTTCATATCATAATCACTCCTAGTACTACTCGACCCATCCTCAAGGTCAGTTTGTCCTACCTTTATCGGAGTAGTCTATTCCATCACACTGGGGGAATATTCTCATCAGATTAGATTCATGTATATCTTGAAGTCTTAAAATCATCAAAATCCAAAATCATTTAGAAAACATAAAAAAAATCACGAAAATCCAAAAAACATCAATACATATCAAAATCCCAAAACAAGTCAAAAAGTCAGTCAAAAAGTCAAAAACAAATTCATCTTATTGAACTACGGGTCTCTGAGCCTTGAATGTAGGAAAGGTTAATCTTTGATCATCCCCCAAGACACTTAGGTCAGTCCTTTAGGAGTTCATCATAATAAACTGACATTTCATCATGTATATCTTCATCTGTAAATCGGTCAACTCGTGAGTCGAACTACATGGTCTCTGTGTGTATAATGTAGGAAAGGATAATCTGTTGATCAACCCCTGAGGCCCCTAGGATAGCTGCTTAGGTTAGTCTCTTGGTCAAAATCTTAGAAAACCCCAAAAAAATTGGAAAATCAAAAATCAAAACATTTGAAAATCTCAAAAAATACCAAAAACAGCCTCAAAACATTGCAAAAACTCCAAAAAATCCAAATATTTGAAAAAATCCATCTGTCTCATCTCGCTTGCACCTGTAATAAACACCACTTATAATAAACGATAGTCATCCTCAACCTTTGGTGAAACAGTTAGAAACAAGTCTACCAAGTGAAAAAGTAAAACTCAAAACGTCAAGTTTTAGGTTTAAGTTAGTACATAAGCAAGTTGGTCAACTCTTTGTGTCAATAGCCTATCATCCAATTGGTCCCATTTCAATCATCTTATAACATCATGTCGTAGGATGTATCCTTCCTACAATGGGCATTATTTACTACAGAAAGAGCACTTTGGATAAACGAAATGGTGTGTTGCCATCCACTAACATGTCCTAGGATGCATCCTTCCTACAATGGGAATTATCTTTTGCAAATAGTTTCGATTCTTATCCTTAAAAACACATTTCCTTTTGGTTAGCAGCATTGAAGAACATCAGGTTGTTTGTTTACTTTATCTTGGTCTTTTGACTTATCTGTTTGCGCTCATTCCAATAACCTCTCGATGATGTCCAAACAAATGGATTTAAAGAGATAGGAATGGGGCAACAATCATTATCCTTTTTCTGTTGTGTTTGTTGGGCGTTCTTGTAATATAACTCGACAAATACTTGCTTTGTTAGATATATATGGAGGGTGTTTCGAGCAACTTGTTGACTATGCAATTGATAGGTTATACCTTTCCTGTTTTGGTCCAAGGTGTTTAAAACTTCTCAAGTGCATCCTAGCAAGGTTTTTGTATGTCAAGTGTGAACAAGAATACTCCTATCTATTTCTCTAGTCAGATTCCATCACACAAAGCGCAACCCCATCCTAGTTCTTTATACCTTGATGCATCGTCCTTATGTGTGTTATCAAACATAAGGTAAGTGACCCTTTTAAAATCCCAATCCCTAATAAGAAACCCATCAATTTCTTATCATCATCTCTCATAAAGTTGGCTTGTTGGATCCTATTCTCAACATCTCATTTCTCATTTCTTCTTTTCTGCACTAACATCACACTACAATAGTTAATCATCATCACCAGTGCATCCATCCTACATCCACAAACCATCAACATTCTGCACAGAATCTCACATGCATGTTCATCATCATAATATAGATTTTTTTATTCTAAGCATCTCATAAATCATACATTTGCATAAAACACCTACTGCATAATCATATAGGCATCATCACATCGCATTATCATTTAAGTTTTTTAGGATAATATAGATTGGTTATTCTAATCATCTTAAATCCATCTCATTTTCATCATAATCAAAACCATCCATATGTCCATCTTGAACCTTTTTATCACAAGATCAACCTTTTTCAATTTTTTTTGCGGCAAGTTTATTCTTTGAATCAACACAAGTACATTGCTTCAAAGAGGGACAAAATGTAGACACACAAAATATGCAAACACTTTAATTCACCATTTTAATTAAATGGCCTTCATTTAATTAAATATAACATTTTATCCTATAATTAAATAAAATTCATTTTATCATTACCTCATTTGATTAAATAGATCAATTTTTAATCAAATCCTAATATCCCATCTTTTCATCAAATTCAATCTCCTAAGGTCAATCATTTAAATTGAATAAATTAACTTTATTTAATTTAAGCCTATCATTATCCCTCTTTGATTAAATAAATCAAACCTTTATTTAATTAAATATGAAATCATATTTCATCTCCCTTTGATTTAGTTTAAATCCTTAAATCTAAATTCAAATGGGTCAAATCACCTAATCCCTCACTAAATTAATCTAATCTAATCACCAATCACATCCTCTAGTTTTTACCACTTGCACAAATAAAGCATTTTAATTAATTTATTAAAATCCTCATTTTCCCTCAACAAGGCATCTTTGGAGAATATTCCTCAAGTTTGAATTTGAAAACAAGTTGACTTGTCCCTTACAACATGGCAATAATTCACCTCTTACATGTCCCCCACTTGGCATTTAAGTCTCTTTTTCTCCCTCCAACAAGCCAAATTTGAATTTGAAAAGGCCAACTAATCCCATTTATTGGCACATTGACCAAAACTTGCACATCCTCCATCCACTCACAAGGTGACAAGTGGCTCCTTCTTATTGGCTAAATCTTTGTCCCACATTTCTCTCTTTTGGGCATTCTTCCAACTTAAGATTCTATAAATAGAAGGCTCATTCTTCAAAAATCCATCCACAGTCTTATGCAAAGTTACTCTCTTCAATTGAGAACTAATTTTTCCCACTTCATAGCATCTTCAACAGTCTTCATCATTTGAGTTTGTCAAGGATTGGGAAAGGGTAACTACTCACAAGTGACACCAATCCACTATGGGATAGGTATTCAATGTGTGTTTCATGTCTTCAATTAGTTTACTTTGCCATTTTATTTGCAATTTATTAGACATATTGGATTATCTCATAGGAATACCACTTTATTTGCTTGATTCAAATTTATCTTATGCCAATGGGTGTGGGATAGCTTTAGTTTTGTAGATTTTGTGTAATCCACTTAACATCAACATTCTTAGTATGAGCATAATAGATAGGATTTTTGGCTAAACACATAGCACTCTGCCTATCACATTCAAGTTTAACTTACTTGCAATTAAAACCAATACCTTTCCCAAGTCTCTATAACCAAAATACCTCTATAGAAGCATGTTAAACCACCGAATTTGTTGAACTCACATTCAACCAGGGTGTAGGCTTCTCGGTCTTTACTCTTGAAAATAGCTTTTCTTACAAGTAACCATTCCAACATATATCTCTTACCATAAGAGAACTTAAGCCTCACCTATTTCTACAACTATCCATGAGGACTTGTAACCAACCAATCTATGTCAAACTCCAAATGCAACACAATACTTTTATGAAGTAATCATGAAAATGATTAATGTACCCAATACATAAGAGAACTACACAAGATCATTGTCAAAGCTCCAATCTTGAACATAAACATGACATCCATTATCTAACCAGCTTCTCCTAGGAGATCACATGCACCATAACATATATATATACATCCTAGTATTAAGAGAATATTTAATATGCCAAACTCTAAACTAGTATCAAGAGTATAACATTACATCATAAAAAATACACTCTAAACCAAGAAACCATATCTCCAATTGAATGGAGATAACCTTACCAATGATGCATCCATGTCATTGCCAACAACTCCCACTAAACCATGGTACCAAGTCACACATGGAATCATCACTACCATCCTCTCTATGAAGATCACTCTAAAACATGAAGCAAAGGGTTATCACAAACAATATTAGCTGAAATACCCAATGCTTCAGTACTATCATATGAGGATTCCTCTGTAGAAGATTCAAAGCTCTCTTTCTTGTTCTTACAATCCGTCTTCACATGTCTCAATTTCCCATAGTTCCAACACTTTCACTTACTCCATCCTTCTAACTTACTGATAGGGTAGGGTTGGATGGAACACTCACTGTTCCATGCTTTGGGTCTCACCTTGGTGAACCCCTTTGGTTTCACTCTCCACCACCTTAACCTATAGGCCCTAATGCTTGTTAGGTACCCTTGGTTCTCCTGGCCAACCCTACTATCATCTCCATTTCCCTAACCAATCCAATCTTGGTGCTCTCTCTGCTATTCTCTTCTTAGCCCTTAATCTCCCTAAAGACTAACAACACCTCAACTCTCCATTAGACCTTGCAGGGGTATAGAGATGCCTTCAATAGTTTCCAACCATTCTCCTAAGGTTCTTGGAGGTTCACAACACTTCACCTTTTCATTGCTTTCACAAAACCTTATCTAGGGTTAAAAAGGCTACTAGCCCTTGAGCCCCAATTAGGTCTCCTAACCCGAGAAAAGTGGAAACCACTCCAAAAACCTCCAAATTACCTAGGATATTTTCTTGGGGTTTGTGTTTCCCATGCCCACAACTTGAATATTTTTAGAGTTTGGAGCTTGTACTATCCGTACACTACCCTTACTCAAAAATGGCCAAAAACTAGGGTTTATAAGCCTTTTATAGGCTACTTCCAAACTGTCAAAGTTTTCTCACACCAAATGGGTTGATGGAGCCTCTTCCTAACCACTAGCCTTGCCAAGACTATCAGCTGAATCCTCCAAAAGGAAATTTTTCAAATCCTTTGCACCCCTGCAAGTTAGGTGCCTTGCACTCCTTGTCTTCCCTAGCCGGACTCTACCTGGCTCGCCTAGGGCAAGAATTTGCTAGCAGCTTTCGTAGACACACAAGCCCTAAAACCTACCATATGTACAAACATCGAGTCTAGGCACTATTCCCAAAGGGTTGTACAATTTGTATGGTGGGAAAGTGGTCTAGCACTCCATTTCCTCAAAACTGTCTGATTCAGACCAGAAACAAGGTAAAAGAAAACTATTTACAAATGGTGCTTGAAAATTGAACAAGGAAGCTAATTAATGTTAAAAAATGCTTGTATGCTACCAATACTACATCCTAAAATCAAAATAGTAGCAGTTCTAATCCATTAAATCTCTATTTAGATGCAAAAATCAAAAAGTGTAGCACAGAATGTTGTCTTCCTTCAATTTCACAAAATTTCACTACAACATCAAAAAGTCCAACCTTGTTCCATGGTCGAAGCACACCTTAAATAGGCTCCAAAAATATTTAAGCTCTTTTTTTCAAACCTATTGATGACCTAATGGAAAAAATTATAAAATCCATTGTGTTTTTTAACCTTTGCCAACTTTTGAAAACACAGCAAGATGAGCTTCTAAACTTATTCATCTCTTCACAACTTCTTTACTAGAGATAAAAAAAAACCTCTATGCTATCTTCACAATGGTCAACATGACCTTTATGAAAAAAAAAACAAAATTATCCTTCTAGATTTCCTATTTACCTAATGAAACTGCCTGTTGTTCCTTAGGTGCTCCTGCACCATTCTCCCCCTCTCTGCCCAAACACTAAGGAATGGAAGGAGATATCAATAACAAGTCAATGCCAAACTTCTTGAACTATTCTTCTTGTACCCATGTGGCTTCTGATTCATGCTTGTTCTTCCACTTGACAAGGTGCTCCATGTACACCTTATGCCTTGTAGACTTTTGCACTCTTGACTCCAAGATCTTCTCTTCTTGAGGCGTGTCCTAATTAGGTAAGGATATATTGCTAATGTCCTTGAATATCTCCTTACTATTCTAATCCACATAATTGACTGACCCCTTGTACTTGATTAATTCAGCTATATTGAAAACTAGAGAAATCCCTAGATGTATTGGTAACTCCACCTTGTATGCATTTTTCCCATACTTGGCCAATGCGTTGCATGGAACCACTCTCTTCATCTATAATTTGGTTGATGTACCCTTTTGTAACCTTGATTTGTTGAGGTGGACCATGACATAGTCTCCTACTACAAATTGTACATCTTTCCTTGACAAATCTACCTTCTCCTTCAACTTTTGTGTAGCCTCAGTGATTGTCTTCTTCACCTGCTCTTGAATCTCTTTCATGGTTTGACTGAAGTCTTTTGTATGCCCACTTCTATGGTCCATAGCTCCAAGATCTCTGAGCTCACATATGCCTCTTGGGTGCATCCCATACACAACTTCAAAAGGACTCTTCCCTGTGGTCCGGTTCACACTATCATTGTAAGCATACTCAGCTTGTGAGATAACCATATCCCATGTCTGTCCATACTCCTTAGTTATGCACCTTAGAAGGTTACCTAGAACCCTATTAACCACCTCTGTTTGACCATCGGTCTAAGGATGGTAAGCTGATCCAAAAGACAGGTTGGTGCCCAATCTACTCCATAGAGTCTTCCAAAAGTGACTCATGAACTTCACATCCCTGTCTGAAACAATGCTCAAAGGAAATCCATGGATCCTTACAAATTCCTTGAATAAGAGATGAGCTATGTAACTAGCATCATGAGTAGTTTTGCAAGGGATAAAATGACTCATTTTGCTAAATCTTTCCACTACCACATAGACACTGTCAAAACCACTCTTGGTCTTAGGAAGGCCTACCACAAAATCCATGATCACACACTCCCATGGTCTGTTAGGAATGGGTAGGGGTTGATATAGACCAGCATTACTAGCTCCTCCCTTAGCTTTCATACACACAACACATTGTTCCACATAATTTCTAACATCTCTTGCCAACTTAGGCCAGCAATAGAATCTTTGCACTAGTTCTAAAGTCTTGTTGATGCCAAAATGTCCACTAAGACTTCTATTATGCTTTTCCTGAATGATATTTTCCCTCATTGACCCTCTTGGAACACATAACTGATTTCCTTTAAACAATAACCCACTTTGCAATGTATACTCTGAGTATTGGCTATGGAAATGGTTCTCAAAGTTAGAACATACCTTATAGACCTCTGAAAATTCATCTTCCCCATAGAGATCCTTGAAACTCTCTATGCCAATGCTCTTGAGTTGTACCTCTTGCACTGTCAACAATCTTCTACTTAGTGCATCTGCCACCTTGTTCAGATGTCCCTTCTTGTGCTTGATGGTAAAAGTAAAAGCTTGGATGTATTCCATCCATTTCAAGTGCCTATTACTCAACTTCTCTTGAGTGTTGATATAGCTAAGTTCCTGATTGTCAGTAAAGACTACAAACTCATTGGGTAGGAGATAATGTCTCCACTTCCTAAGTGACTGAACTAAAGCATACAGTTATAGGTCATAGGTAGAGAACTTTTCCTTAGCTTCATTGAGCTTTTCACTAAAAAATGATACAGGCCTGCCTTCTTGGCTTGGTACTCCTCCTACTGCAACTCCACTAGCATCACATTCCACAGTAAACAACTTGTCAAAACTAGGCAATAAGAGAATAGGTTGAGTTGCCACTTCTTGTTTCAGTTTCTCAAAACCTTTCTCAGCTTCTTGAGTCCACTTAAACTTAGTCTTTAAACCACCTTTTATTGTGTCTACGACTAGTGCACATATGCCACTAAAGTGTCTTATAAACTTCCTATAAAACTGAGCCAATCCATGAAAAATTCTTACCTCTGTCCCTGTGGTTGGCGTAATCTAGTTTAGGATGGCTTCCACCTTGCTTGGATCCATCTTCAATGATCCTTAGGATCCTTCAAACCCCAAATACACAAGCTCCTATTTAAAGAACTCACACTTCTCTAGATTGATGGCTAACTTCTCTTCTTGTAGTCTTCTAAGAACCATCTCCTCATGCTTTAGATGTTCTTCTTTTGTCTTGCTAAAGATGAGTATATCATCAAGATACACTACCACAAATATCCCTGTAAAGTCTTTAAGCACTTCATTCATGAGCCTCATGAATGTGCTAGGGGCATTAGAGAGGGAAATGGCATCACTCTCCACTCATACAACACATCATTTTTCTTAAAGGCTATTTTCCACTCATCTCCATCCTTGATTTTGATCTGATGGTATCCGCTCTTGAGATCCAACTTGGTGAAGTACTGGGCTCCTCCAAGACAATCCATCAAGTCCTTAATTCTAGGAATAGGAAACCTATACTTGATTGTGATTCTATTTATTGCTCTAGAATCAATGCATAATCTCCACTTACCACCTTTTTTGGTTGCTAAGACCACTGGTACTGCACATGGGCTGATGTTCTTTTGAATCAATCCATGATCCAACAACCCCTACACTTGCCTAGCTACCTATATATTCTGATCAGGTGTAAGCTTATAAGCTGCTTTGTTAGGCAATGAGGCTCCAGGTATGAAATCAATCTGATGACTTATGGTTCTCTTTGGTGGTAGAGTTGCAGGTTCACCATCACTCACAATTTCCTTGAACTGATCCAACAACTTTAGGACTGCTCTGGGTATGACTATCTTTTCAGCCTTGTCTTCTTCTTTAGGTTGTAACATAACCACATATCCTTCACCCCCTTGATGTAGGTTGTTAAGGAACTCCTTCCCACTACTCAACATGACACTTGGTGTCTTTGACTGTCCCTCTTCTTCTTCTGATAGTGACTGCAACTTAAATGTCTTCCCGTCCTTCTTCAAAGAAATGATGTTCTCTTTCCCATCATATATGGCACTTCTGTCATATTGCCATGGTCTACCCAATAGTAGATGGCATGCATCCATGGGTAATGCATCACAAACTAACTTGTCCTTGTACCCTCCAATGGAAAACTCCACTGTTACTTGCACATTCACTAAAACACTTTGCCCTTTGTTTAGCCATGTGACCTTATAGGGGTTAGTGTGGGGTACCTTCTCCAATTTCAATTTCATTACTTCCTCCTCTGAGATAATATTGTTTGTTGAACCTGAATCTACTATGACCTTGTATACTTTACCAAGTATCTTGCACCTTACTCTAAATAGAGCTCTTCTATGTTTTGGTTCTTCCTTGACTGGCTGTTTGATCAAAACTCTAGTGAACATCAGATTCTCCCCCACTTTTGATTCAATGTGACTGACCTTAGATGACTTAGGACTCATGGTGTCCTCTTGTGCATAAGCCACTCTCTTCTCATTGCTTGATGAAGATGCTTTCTTTGGGCACCTATAAGCAGGATGTCCAACTTGGCCACAATGGTAGCACTTCATGTTTGCAAAGTATGAATTGATCCTACCTGCTCCTCTTCCTCTATTTGAACCTCCTTGAGGTCCTCTACCTCTTTTATATCCTCCTCTAGAAGATGTTTCTCCTCCATGCTCTGTGAGTTTAGAATCTCCTTGGTTTCTTTGGTCATTGCCTCTACCTTGGTAGCCACCTCGCCGTCCTATTTGATCTCTTTGATCTCTACCTTTTCCTCTACCCTTAGAAGCCTGGTCTTGCTTCCTCTTGTTTCTTTCCTCAATCTTGATAGCTAATTGGTAACATTGATGTACTGTCTTAGGACTTAAAAGAGCCATCTCCTCTTGGATGTTCCATTTCAAGCCATTAAGATACCTAGCCACCTTGAGACTTTCATCTTCTGAAACATTAGACCTCATACAAAGTTTTTGTAACTCCTCTATGTAGGTATTCACATCTTGGTCTTTCTGCCTTAGGCTTTGTCTCTTCTTGTGTAACTAAATCTCATAATCATCTGGCATGTATGCTTCCCTCACTTTGGCAACCATTCCCTTCCAAGTTGAAATAGGCTATTTGCCTTCTTTTTCCCTCTCTATCTGAATGAACTTCCACCATGTCAAGGTAGAACCCCTTAGTCTTGATTTATCCACCTTTACCTTTTATGCCTTAGTTACCCCATCACATTCAAAATGGTTTTCCATACCCTCTATCCAGTCCATGACTACGTCAGCTTCCATTTTTCTGCTAAATAGTGGTATGCCTTCAAGTGCTTTTCCACTCAAAGCCTTCAATGCCTTCAAGAAAGGCTCTTCTTTCAAAATAGGGTCAAGTTCAGGGGTCTTTTCTTCCTCTGCAACCTCTTCTTCCTTTGGTGCCCTTCCTTCAAATTGCACGTTCCTCACTGCTTGTTCAAGTTGGGCTATTCTTTCCCTCAATAGTCTATTGTCTTCCTCCTGCTCTTCAACCATCTTGGCCAATTCTGCATTTGTCACCATGATGGAATAATCACTAGACTCAATCTAATACATACAATATTCTTCCCAAATCTTTTGCTTGCTCTGATACCAATCTGATAGGGTAGGGTTGGATGGAACACACACTGTTCCATGCTCTGGGTCTCACCTTGGCGAACCCATTTGCTGTCACTCTCCACCACCTTAACCTATAGGCCCTAATGCTTGTTAGGAACCTCTGGTTCTCCTCGCCAACCCTACTATCATCTCCATTTCCCTAACAAAGCCAATCTTGGTGCTCTCTCTGCTATTCTCTCCTTAGCCCTTATTCTCCGTAAAGACTAACAACACCTCAACTCTCCATTAGACCTTGCAGGGGTATAGAGATGCCTTCAATAGTTTCCAACCATTCTCCTAAGGTTCTTGGAGGTTCACAACACTTCACCTTTTCATTGCTTTCACAAAACCTCATCTAGGGTTAAAAAGGCTACTAGCCCTTGAGCCCCAATTAGGTCTCCTAACCTGAGAAAAGTGGAAACCACTCCAAAAACCTCCAAATGACCTAGGATCTTTTCTTGTATTTTGTGTTTCCCATGCCCACACCTTGAATATTTTTAGGGTTTGGAGCCTGTACTATCCGTACACTGCCCTTACTCAAAAAGGCCAAAAACTAGGGTTTATGAGCCTTTTCTAGGCTGCTTCCAAACTATCAGAGTTTTCTCACAAAAAATGGGTTGATGGAGCCTCCTCCTAACCACCAGAAATTTCCAAGACTCTCAGCTAAATTATCCAAAAGGAAAATTTTCAAAACCTTAGCACCCCTACAAGTTAGGTGCCTTGCACTCCTTGTCTTCCCTAGCTGGACTCTACCTGGCTCGCCTAGGGCAAGACTTTACTAGCAACTCCTGCACACACACAAGCCCTAAAACCCACCATATGTACAAACATGGAGTCTAGGAACTATTCCCAAAGGGTCGTACAGTTTGTATTTTGGGAAAGTGGTCTAGCACTCCATTTCCTCAAAACTGTCTGGTTCAGACCAGCAATAGGGTAAAAGAAAACTATTTACAAATGGTGCTTGAAAATTGAACAAGGAAGCTAATTAATGTTAAAAAATGCTTGTATACTACCAATAATACATCCTACAATCAAAACAGTAGCAGTTCTAATCCATTAAATCTCTACTTAGATGCAAAAATCAGAAATTGTAGCACAAAACGTTGTCTTCCTTCAATTTCATAAAATTTCACTACAACATCAACGCTTCCAACCCTATTCCATGGTCGAAGCACACCTTAAATAGGCTCAAAAAATAGTTAAGCTCTTTTTTTCAAACCTATTGATGACCTAATGGCAAAAATTATAAAATCCACTGTGTTTTTCAACCTTTGCCAACTTTTGAAAACTCAGCAAGATGAGCTTCTAAACTTATTCATCTCTTCACAAATTATTTCCTAGAGATAAAAAACACCTCTAAGCTATCTTCACAATGGTCAAAATGACCTTTATGAAAACAAAAACAAAATTATCCTTGTAGATTTCCTATTTACCTAATGAAACTACATGTTGTTCCTTAGGTGCTCCTACACCACTTAGCCTTCCCTTCCTTGTTTCCCTTAGGTTCCTTTTTCTCAAGCCTACCTTTTACGAAAAAGGAATCTTGGATTTCCATTTTAGACTTCCTCCTCATCTCCTCTGATAGGAGAGTAGGAATTATACTGTCCATCTTTGGATCTTCCCCACAACCACAGATAGAAACAATTATATTTTCCCAAGACTCTAGTAAAGAAAAAAATAACAAAATGCATTTATCTTCATCTTCTAGCTTTAATACATATACAAATTCTAACTAACTTAGAATCAAATTAAAAGCATTGAAATAATTTGCAACAAAATCACCATCTTTAATCTTTAAAGAATACAACCTTCTTTTCAGATACAACTTATTAGTAAGACTTTTAGTTTGATAAATATCACCTATTCTCTTCCACAAATTATATCTAGTAGTTTCTTCTAAAACATTCACGAGAGAAACATCATCAGGACATAATCTTATGGTTACTCTTGTCTTCTTATTAAGCTTAACCCAATCCTCATCTAACATTGTTATAGGTGAATTTGTCTCATTACCAATAGCTAACCACTAGTCTATCTCTTCAAGGAGATCCTCCATTTTTAGTTTCCACATCTCATAATTAGGTCCATTGAACCTTTCAATATCTAAACGAGAATTCAATCTCATTGCAACAAACTTATTTTCCAAAATCAGCAATAACAAAAAATAATAAAAGATCCCACTAAGCCAAAAAACCTTCAATCTTTCTCTACCTAACCTCAGCTCTGATACCAAATATTGAAAATTGGGGTGTTTATAAAGCTTAATACTTTGTAAAAATATTATACTTTCTGATCTAAATATGTATTATCTGATACAGATTTTTTGTGGATGATTATCTGATTAATTCATTTTATCATTTGTAGAATGAAGATAGAAGGTTGTAAAAGAATTAGACAAAATATTAGAAGATACATAGCATATACCATGGAGAAACACTTTCAGCAAAAAACTCCACAAAGAATCAATGGATTATTTAATCTCAAAATAAGATTACAATAATTCCAATCCTTCCTTGAGATGCTTCTTCTTCCTTCAACAAATCTTCTTCACAACATACAATAAAACTGATACAAAATCTTTTCAACTTGCTTGAGATAAATAGGCAATAAACAACTGTGTAAACTCCAAAAAAGTTACAATTAAAATTCTTAATCCATATCTCACAAAAGGTACACCTATCTCTTGCAAGTAGAGTTCTATAGTGAAGAACAATGCACAGACATGTGCTTTGAATCCATTTTGGCTTCCCAAACTAAAGTCACAATATAACCTTGATTATGTAGATATCTTCAAGGCTTATCGTCAAATTTGGTGCCCAAGCATGGGCTTACTTAACTCATCCTTATGAAATATCTTATCATGAAAAAGAGTTAACTCCAAGAAGCCAACTTGGGTGCCCAAGGTGGGTCCAAGTCATTCTCTGTTAACTGAAACATATCTCTCCACCATTCATGGAATAATGGTAATCCCCTATTAACTGAAGGAAATCACCTATTATCTATCATACAACTCAAGTCATTATTCATGCATTCCAAGTTATTTGAAGTCAACTAGCATTCAACTAAAACTAATTGTTTATAATTGAACCATAATTGAACTACAGTGAGCTAAACTAAACTAAACTGATTCTAAACTAAACTGAACTAAATAACCTGAACTAAACTAAACTGAACCAAACATCATGTATGTAAACATCAAACCCTAACTCCTAGGAACTTTACATGAATTAGAGAAGTGTTATCTCTTACTCCAAATAGTTAACTTAACTAAAGGTGAGATTCATCGTCCATGTGGGTACCCCATGTGCTCCTATTATCTAGGAACTCATCTTGGACACCCTCACATTCTCCTATTATTTAGAATTATTTACAAATGTCAATTAACATGATTATTTCATTCAATAATTAATCTCTTTCTAATCCTAGTATTTGATCAGAATACTTTCCAAGGACTTAGGAGATACATGAAATAAATAATGTTTAGGATTGTAATTAAATGACATCTTATTTCCAACATTCTCCCACTTGACATTATACATTGAAATTATTCTAAACAAGGAATAATTATTATATAACAAGTACAAGACTCAAGTCCAATGTCCTTCATGTAAAAACTAATCAGCCTATGCCAATTTTAAATGCAACCAGAATAATCACGAAGCTCTAAGAAAAGGAACAAAATCAACAGAACTTATCTGTAGGAAATGGTTTCATAAGATAATCTGTAACATTAATTAAATTGTCAACTTTCTCAATTAATACATTCCCACACTCAACCATTTATCACACAAAGTGATACTTAACATCAAAATTCTTAGTACGAGCATGATACATAGGGATTTTGGCTAAACACATTGCACTCTAACTATCACATTCAAGTTTAACTTACTTGCAATTAAAACCAATACCTTTCCGAAGTCTCTATAACCAAGCTACCTCTTTAGAGGCATGTTAAACTGTTGAGTGTGTTGAACTCACATTCAAATAAGGTGCAGGCTTATCGGTCTTTATTGTTGAAAACAACTTTTCTTACAAGTAACAATTCCAACATATATGTCTTATCATAAGGGAACTTAAGCCTCACCTATTTCTCCAAGTATCCATGAGGACCTGTAACCAACCAATCCATGCCAAACTCCAAAGGCAACATGACATTTTCATGAAGTAATCAAGAAAATGATTAATGTACCCAATACACAAGAGAACTACACAAGATCAATGTCAAAGCTCCAATATTGAACATAAACATGACATCCATGATCTAACCATCTCCTCCTAGGAGATCACATGCACCATAACATATATATACATCTTGGTCTCAAGAGAACATGTAATATTCCAAACTCTAAACTAGTATCAAGAGTATAACATGACATCATAACAAATACACTCTAAACCAAGAAACCATATCTCCAATCACATGGATATAACCTTACCAATGATGCATCCACATCACTACCAACAACTCCCACTGAACCATGGTACCGAGTCACACATGGCATCATGACTACCATCCTCTCTAGGAAGATAACTCTAAAATATGAAGCAAAGAGTTATCACAAACAATACTAGTTGAAATAACCAATGCATCATTATTGTCATCTAAGTATTCCTCTATAGAAGAATCAGAATTGTCTCTTTCTCTTTCTTACAATCCTTCTTCACATTTCCTGATTTCCCACAATTCCAACACTTTACCTTAATCCATCCTTCTAACTTACCCTTCCCTTCCTAGTTTCCCTTAGGTTCCTTTTTCTCAGGGCTATATTTTATAAACAAGGCATCTTGTATTTTCATTTTATACTTCCTCATCTCCTCTAATAGGAGAGTAGGAATTATATTATTCATCGTCAAATTTGCACCACTACCACTAATAGCAACAATTAGATTTTCCCAAGACTCTATTAAAGAACAAAGTAACAAAATGCATTTATCTTCATCTTCTAGCTTGACATCTACATATGCTAACTAACTTAGAATCAAAATAAAATCATTCAAATGATTTGCAATATAGAATCACCTATTCTCTTCCATAGCTTATATGCAGTAGTTTCTTCTAAAACATTCAAGAGAACAACATCAACAAGACATAATCTTATGGTTCCTCCTTCCTTCTTATCAAGGTTATCCCAATCCTCATCTAACATCGTTGTAGGTGACTTTGTCTCATTGCCAACAACTAACCACTAATATCTCTCTTCAAGGAGATCCTCCATTTTCAGTTTCCACATCTCATAATTAGATCCATTGAACCTTTCAATAGCTAAACAAGAATTCAAATTCATTGTAACAAACTTATTTTCCAAAATTTACAATAACAAAGAATAATAAAAGCTCCAACTAAGCCAAGAAACCTTCAATATTTTAGTAGAAAGGTATCACAATGCTCTACCAAACCTCAACTTTGATACCAAATGTTTAAAATTGAGGTGTTTATGTAGCTTAATACTTTGTAAAATTACTATACTTGCTGATCTAAATATGTATTCTGTGATACAGATTCTTTTTGGGTGATTATCTGGTTAATTCATTTTATCATTTGTAGAATGAAGATAGAAGGTTGTAGAAGAATTAGACATAATATTAGAAGATACACAACATATACCGTGGAAAAACCCTTTCGGGAAAAAACTCCACCAAGAATCAATGTATTATTTAATCTTAAAATAAGATTTCATTAATTTCAATCCTTCCTTGAGATGCTTCTTTTGCCTTAAAAAAATCTTCTTCACAACCTGCAATCAAACTGATACAAACTCTCTTCAACTTGCTTGAGATAAATAGCCAATAAACAACTTTGTAAACTCCAAAAGAGTTACAATTACAATGCTTAATCCATATCTCACAAAAGCTATGCCTATCTCTTGCAAGTAGAGTTCTATCGTGAAGAACAAATCCAAAACATGTGCTTCATCCATTTGGGTGTCCCAAACTAAAGTCACAATTGAACCTTGATTATGTAGGTATCTTCAAGGCTTATCCTCAAAGTTGGAAACCAAGCATGGTCCCACTTAACTTAGCAATTTGAAATATCTTAGCATGCAAAAGAGTTAACTCCAAGAAGACAACTTAGGTGCCCAAGGTGGGTCCAAATAATTCTCTATTAAATGAAACATATGTCTCCACCATTCATGCAAGAATGGTCATCCCCTGTTAACTTAAGGAATTCACTTGTTATCTGTCATGCAGGTATGTGCAGGATCATCATGGAAAAAACAGGCCCTTAAATGGCAAAAAATTTAGAAAAATTAGAGTTAGGCAACTTGACATAAAAATTTGAATAAGTTATTTATATTATTTCAAAAATATGTAAGAATAGAATTTGTAGAAAATTAAATGTAGTTTCTAAACTACAAGGTTTTTTTTAAAGTCTATTTGGTAAAAATTTGAAATTTCAATGTAGTAGTACTTAAATTTAAGGGAAAAATATGAAGTAGGTGTCTATATGACCACCCTAACCACAATAAAATGATAATATTTTTTAGATATAACTAGAGGACTCATGTCTGAATGTGATACATATTTTTTGTAATTTATTTCTAATTAAATAATTAATTTTGATTTTTTATTACAATTTTTAAAAATATAAAAATTGTATATCTGACCACCTAACTTGGACAAAAATTCCTGAAATTAAATTTTTCATTTCTAATCCTATAGTATGTCAAGCATAGAATGTGACACATGTTTAGATTCAAAAATATGATACTATTTGAAAGCTATAGATTTTTCAATCAACATATCAATCGGGACTTTAGTCATAATTCAAATAGAAAGTGAATAATAATTATTTATTAAATTCAAAGTAAAGGATAATTTATATTGGTGGAAAGTTGAGAATCTCCTTTAAAAACCCTTTTTGTTTAATTAGTTTTGGGTAAAAAAAAAGTCATCAGCCACATGGGCCTTCATATCACTTGAATATCGCCACTTTTTCGCCATCATGATCCTACACATACCTATGAAACTCAATTCATTAGTCATGCATTCCAACTTAATTTAAGTCAATTATCATTCAACTAAAACTAACTGAAGATAAATGAACCATAACTGAACTGAACTAAATTGAATTGATTCTAAACTAAACTGATCTAAACCGATCTAAACTGAACTAAACTAAACTCCATCGATGTAAACATCAAACCCTAACTCCTAGGAACTTTACATGCATTATAGAAGTTTTATCTCTTACTCAAAAAATTTAACTTAATTGAAGGTGAGATCCACCTTCCATGTGGGTGCCCCATGTGCTCCTATTATTTAAGAACTCATCTTGGATGCCCTCACATGCTCCTATTATTTAGAATTAATTATACATGACAATTAACACGATTATTTATTCAATAATTAATCTCTTTCTAATCCTAGTTTTTTAGAACACTTTCCAAGGACTTAGGAGATACATGAAATAAATAATCTTTAGGATTGTAGTTAAATGACATCCTATTTCCAACATTCTCCCATTTGACATTATACATTGCAATTATTCTAAACAAGGAATAATTATTATATAACAAGTACACGACTCAAGTCCAATGGCCTTCCTGCACCAGCTAATCAATCCATGCCAATATCAAATGAAACCTACATAATCATGAAGCTCCAAGCAAATGAATAAAACCAACAGAACTTATCTGTAGGAACTGGTTTCATAAGATAATATGCAACATTAATTAAACTGTCAACTTTCTCAATTAATACCTTCCCACTCTCAACCATTTGTCCCACAAAGTGATACTTAACATCAACATGCTTAGTACGAGCATGATACATAGGATTTTTGGCTAAACACATAGCACTCTAAATATCACATTCAAGTTTAACTTACTTGCAATTAAAACCAATACCTTTCCCAAGTCTCTGCAACCAAGCTGCCTCTTTGGAGGCATGTTAAACCACTGAGTGTGTTGAACTCATGTTCAACCAAGTTGTAGGCTTCTATGTCTTTACTCTTGAAATATCTTTTCTTACAAGTAACCATTCCAACATATATCTCTTACCATAAGAGAACTTAAGCCTCACCTATTTCTCCAAGTATCCATGAGGACTTGTAAACAACCAATCCATGCCAAACTCCAAATGCAACACAACACTTTCATGAAGTAATCGATAAAATGATTCATGTACCCAATACATAAGAGAACTACACAAGATCAATTTCAAAGATCCAATCTTGAACATAAACATGACATCCATGATCTAACCATATCCTCCTAGGATGTCACATGCAACATAACATATATATACATCTTGGTCTTAAGAGAACATGTAATATTCCAAACTCTAAACTAGTATCAAGAGTATAACATGACATCATAACAAATACACTCTAAACCAAGAAACTATATCTCCAGTCACATAGACATAACCTTACCAATGATGCATCTATGTCACTTTCAAAAACTCCCACTAAACCGTGGTACCGAGTCACACATGGCATCGTGACTACCATCCTCTCTATGAAGATCATTTTGAAGCATGAAGCAATGAGTTATCACAAACAATATTAGCTAAAATAACCAATGCATCATTACTATCATCTAGGGATTCCTCTATAGAAGAATCGGAACTCTCTTTCTTGTTCTTACAATCCTTCTTCACATGTCATGGTTTCCTATAGTTCCAACACTTTACCTTACTCCATCCTTTTGACTTACCCTTCCCTTCCTAGTTTCCCTTAGGTTCCTTTTTCCCAAGCTTACCTTCTACAAACAAGGCATCTTGGATTTTTTTTTTATATTTCATCCTCTGATAGGAGAGTAGGAATTATATTTTTCATCTTCGGATCTATACCACTATCACTGATAACAACAATTAGATTTTCCCAAGAATCTAGTAAAGAACAAAGTAACAAAATGTATTTATCTTTATCTTCTAGCTTTACATCTACATATGCTAACTGACTTAGAATCAAATTAAAAGGATTCAAATGATTTGCAACAAAATCACCATCTTTCATATTTGAATAATACAACTATCTTTTTAGATACAACTTATTAGTAAGACTTTTAGTTTCTATAAATATAACCTATTCTCTTGCACAACTTATATATAGTAGTTTCTTCTTAAATATTCAAGAGAACAACATCAACAAGATATTATCTTATGATTCCTTTTTCCTTCTTATCAAGCTTAGCCCAATCCTCATCTAACATCATTGTAGGTGAGTTTGTCTCATTACACATAGCTAACCACTGATCTCTCTCTTCAAGGAGATCCTCCATTTTTAGTTTACACATCTCATAATTAGATCCATTGAACATTTCAATAGCTAAATGAGTATTCAAACTCATTGTAACAAACTTATTTTCCATAATTAGTAATAACAAAAAATAATAAAAGCTCCCACTAAGCCAAAAAAACCTTCAATATTTTAAGAGAAAGGCATCCCAATGCTCTAGCCAACCTGAGCTCTGATACCAAATGTGGAAAATTGACGTGTTTATGTAGCTCAATACTTTGTAAAATCATTATAGTTGCTGATCTAAATATGTATTGTTTGTTACAGATTCTTTTTGGGTGATTATTTGATTAATTCATTTTATCATTTGTAGAATTAAGATAGAAGGTTGTAGAAGAATTAGAAAAAATATTAGAAGATACACAACATATACCATGGAGAAATCCTTTCAGGAAAAAACTCCACCAAGAATCAATGTATTATTTAATCTTAGAATAATATTATGTAATAATTCCAATCCTTCTTTGAGATGGTTTTTTTCCTTTAACAAATATTCTTCACAACCTGCAATCAAATTAATACAAAGTATCTTCAACTTGCTTGAGATAAATAGCCAATAAACAACTTTGTAAACTCCCAAAGAGTTACAATTACAATGCTTAATCCCTATCTCACAAAAGGTACACCTATCTCTTGCAAGTAGAGTTCTATCATGAAAAAATATGCCAAAACATGTGCTTCATCCATTTGGGCATCCCAAACTGAAGTCACAATTGAACTTTGATTCTGTAGATATCTTAAAGTTTTATCCTCAAAGTTGGTGCCCAAACATGGGCTCAATTAACTCATCCTTTTAAAATATCTTAGCATGCAAAATAATTAACTACAAGAAGCCAACTTAGGCACCCAAGGTGGGTCCAAGTCATTCTCTGTTAACTGAAACATATCTCTCCACCATTCATGCAAGAATGGTCACCCCCTGTTAACTGAAGGAAGTTTCCTATTATATGTCATGCAAGTCAAGTCATTAGTCATGCATTACAAGTTAACTGAAGTCAACTAGCATTCAACTAAAACTAATAGAAGATAACTGAACCATAACTGAACTGAACTAAACTAAACTAAACTAAACTAATTTTGAATTAAACTAATCTAAACTAAACTAAACTGATCTGAACTGAATTGAAATAAAGTTAATGAATGTAAACATCAAATCCTAACTCCTAGGAACTTTACATGCATTGTAGAAGTGTTATCTCTTACTTTGAATAGTTAGCTTACTCAAGGTGAGATCCACTTTCCATGTGGGTGCCTCTTGTGCTCCTATTATTTAGGAACTCATCTTGGATGCCCTCACATGCTCCTATTATTTAGAATTAATTACAAATCTCAATTAACATGATTATTTCATTCAATAATTAATCTCTTTCTAATCCTAGTGTTTGAGAACATTTTCCAAGGACTTGGGAGATACGTGAAATAAATAATTTTTAGGATTACAATTAAATGGAATCCTATGTCCAACAAACATCATCCCTAAACCATCAAACCTCTACCCTATACCCTCAACCCTATACTTATGCCCCAAACCCTCGACCCTCATCCATATGCCTTATACCCTCAACCTTAAACCGTGAACTCTATATCTTAGACACTCAACCTTGAACACTATCCCTCAACTATAAACTTAAGCCCTAATCCCTCAATCCTCAACCCTATACCTTAAACCTTGAACCCTACACCCATGAACCCTCATCCCTATACCTGATAACCTCACTGTTATACCTTAAGCCTTGAATATTGTTCCTCATGAACCCTATGCTTAAAACCTAAACCATAAGTACTATCAACCCAAGTCACCCTATGCATTATACACTCAATTCATATTGTAAACCCTAATCCCTATAACTTACACATTTAATCTTATACACTCAACAAGTTGAATATTATCCCTCAATTGTAACCCTCAACCTACTACCTTGTACACTCAACCTATTACATAATCCCTAATCCCTCAACCCTAAACCCAAAAACCTCAACCCTCATCCTTAATATAGCCTATACCCTCACCCTTATATACCCTAAACCCAAAACCCTTGCATACATACATACAACCATACATACATACATACAAGCATACATGCATACATAAAATCATGCATACATACATACAAGCATACATACATACATGCATATATACATACATACATATTGTGTCATAGAAAATAGGACCCTTTCCTTGACATAAGATTAATTGGACTTAATGAGGCCTCGATTCAAGTGTTGTAAGGCATTTTATGCATCCACACTAGGTCTTGGACCTTTGCAAACTAAATAAAATACATTTAATGACATCTTGTGAAGGTGTTGTGAAGTGTTGTAAAACATTTCTACATTCTTCTAGACTCTATTTATTGAAATTCACCTAAAAATCACCTTTTCATCACTAAAAAAGTCCTATTTTGAAGTGTTGTAAAGTCTTGTAACAAGATTTCATGCTTTTCTAGGCATATCTTCACTATTTATCCCTTTCTTATTCTTTGTTTCTTCCCTTTATGCCTTCATATGACTTAATTAACTATACTTTTTAATATTATCCTGACAAACAACATTAAATACAACATATTTCTTGACAAATATTTTTAGGTCCTAGGTGGGACCCATTCACCATGAGTGGCGAATGAGTCACCCTTGGGCCCAAATTCAAAATATTTTAAATTTATTTTTGGGTTTTTATTCAAATACACTTGATGTCGGCCTATGATGAGGTATGAATGGGTAACTAAGGCACAAGGTTGTATAAATAGGCATTTTTCTCCTCATTTTAAATCTCCCATCTTCTACAATTCATTCTTCATTATTCATTCACCATTATTCTATTTCAATTCAACCAAGTTAGGGATTTCCCATTACAAGTCATTAATTTAGCTTCCTAAGACATTCAAGGGAAAATTCTACATGTTTTGTTATAGAATTTCAAGATCTATCATCATGGAAAGGTAATCTATTCCATTTTTGCATGTTTTATTCTATTCTTTCATCATTTGGTTTAAGTACCTAAACGGGGTTTGACCAAGGCAAACCCCCATGCCCTAACAATCAACATCTCTTCTTCTCTTCTTGTGTGTTTGCAGATTTAGGTCCCTTGGAAGTTTAAAAATAATTAAAGATCAAGTTCCAAGGTTGTTAAATCCCTCTCTTCATTCAACAAGTCAAAGAATAAAAAAAAACTCATTTTTAGGCCTGTAAATCATAATTTCAGAAGCGGACACTTGTAGGACGCTGAAGTGCAAATGTGAAGTTTTGAAAGCCACTCTTGAATATTCAAACATTTAAAGTGGACTCATTCACCATGGGTGGCGACTGAGTCCCACTTCCAGGTGCACCCTTTCAAACTCGTGGCTTAGTTTACAAATTCACAAAATTCCTAGCTTAGTTTACTAGAACTCATTCACCACGGGTGGCGAATCAGTCCCAGTTCTAGTAAACAAATTCCTGGCTTAGTTTACTAGAACTGGGACTGATTCGCCCAAGGTGGCAAATGAGTCCCTCGAGCTTTAAAAACATCATCAATAGAATTTCAAAAGCAATTTCCAGTCTTATTCAACATTCCAAGTGCACTCTTTCAATCTAATTCATTTTTGTTACATTTCTCCATTCATTTGTAGGTGATGTCGCATTACACAATGTGTTTTCAAATAAGTTGTTTTTCTTTAGTTTTTATTCAATAGTCAATCAATTTTAGTTAATTTCTTATACTCAAACACTACATCTAGGCATCTTACATTCTATTCCATTCACATCACACAACAATCTTTGAATGAAACATTTAGCATTTTTAACCCTATTCCTTCCCTTTTGGGTGAAAGATCCTAGAAGGGTAAGTGTCCAATAAGGTTCCAAAAATCAATGTTTCATTTTGGTGAACCTGCTGTTTGAATCCCTTCTTCTTCTTTTTTTTTGGAGTTTGTTAATCATCCTAGCTTTGCTTGCATTTGTTATCTTGCATTCTAGGGTTTCATTTTTGTGTAAGTAAAGGTGCATAATTGGTTGCATTTTTGCATCCTTTATCATTAAAAATTTCATAAATTCTAAATTTTTCATTAAGCACTACCTTAGATCACATCAAAATCAGTCACAGATTTATGAAAATTTTGAAAAATGTCCATACTAGGACTCATTCACCACCCTGGGCTAATCAGTCCCTTCTGACGCCTAAAAAACAATTGTACAAAACTCAAAAAATTGTTTTTAGGCTTCTGTTTGGTGCCTTAACTTGTATATATCAATCAGTTGCATTTCTGTAGCATACATTTCACTAGATTTAAGTTAAATTAGCTCATTTCATGCATTGTCTAATTTCACTTTTTTCATCACAACATATCATTTCCAGATAGTTGCATTGTGTAAACAAACATTTCAAAACTAAAAATTGTATTGCATTATATTCTCTTTCATTCTAGCATGTTTTCTTTACAAAAATGTGCTCTTGATTTGATTAAGCATGGATTTTACAAGCATAATATCCCCTCTTATGTTTCTTTTGACTACCACAATAAAAAACATAACCAATCCATTAATTCAATCCTTAATCTTACATTGGCCATTGGTGAGAATGGAAATGTAGACAATCATAACACACATACTTGTTCTTCTCTCGATACCTCTCCTATTAGTGATGATGGTATTGTGGTGCAAGAAGTCACAAGCCTTGAAATTCTTGATTGTCCATCTCCTTATTCCCCTTTCGATGACATTACACAAGAAGAACACAAGATCATTGACACATTCCTAAACATCAACTTACCAATTCTCCATGCTCATGATAATCAATGTTTTCCATCTCCTAATATCCCTCCCTGATGTAAAGAGGATAGGTTGGTACTAGAAGATACCCCTATTAAGAATCATGACACCCTTGATCTTCCCTTCCCTAATTTCCCTACTCTATGGGAAGATTTATTTGCAAACCATAATGGTCCTTCTCTTAATGCCTCCTCCACTTGTGATGAAGGTCCTTTGCAAATTTCAACCCTCGATGAGCATATTACAAGCTCTCCTTTTCAGGTAGCTAATATGGAATAAGAGAATGAGACCTTCATGAAAATGGACATTCAACTAACATCCTCTCCTAATCATCATTCCCATCCTCATAATCCCATCCTTTCTCATTCCCCTATTGGCAATGAATTTATTGTAAAATAACCAAGCCTTACTTGTCAAGCACATGTGGCTTGTTGTTCTCCTAAAAAATCTCTTCCTAGGGAGAATATTATGGCATTGAAATACGATAAACAAGTGGTTCTTGATTGTCGTTACTTAGAGATACATCCAAACATGACTATTAAGGATATGAATGCACAAGTGTCCATTCCATCCCCTTTGATCACTGGACCACATACATATCTCGTAAAAAATATTTCTAATTCTCTCATCCTTTACCCACCCTCATTCAGTCTCACACAACACACTCCTCAATCATCCCTCCTACAAAATGGATTTGAACCTCATCCTTCCCAAACATTCAAACTATCAGATCTCACACAATGCTCATGATTTGACTTTGTTAGATTTTGTAACCTCCTACAATGAAGGTAAAAAATATTGCAATCTAGAGAGTCTTGCGTAAGAATTACATCCACTAATATGCAAGATGAATCTTTCACACACACCATAACACAACCTTCTCTTCTTGATCAAGAGGGTAACTTGTCAAGACTTCTCCAAGATAACTTGATCACCCTACCTCCTAGAAATCAAAAGAAATGTAATTCCAAATTTTCATTTTGTGCATATCATAGAGTTCATGGTCACTCCACTAATGAATGTAATGCTTTGAGTCATAAAATACAACATTTTTAGGAGTTTGGTATGCTTCCCTATGTGTGGGCATCTCATTCCTCTAATTTCTATTGATTTTCACTCTAGCATGCATTAATCCTTTCGGCTCACCTTTGTCCTACAGTAAGTAGGGGCAAGGGGTTCAGTAGCCTTGTCCTCGTATGCCACTTGTCATTGCCTCCTTTGGCTAGTATTTAACCTTTCATCAATACATAAGAGAAAGCTTGGGATGTGGATGACATGACTTAAGTTGGCTTGCATATGACATACTTCTGTCTCTCATGACATAGCTTATCGGAAACATATTGGCATAGGTCTTTCTACATTTAAGCTCTCATGTCTTCTTTTCTCTTCTACTTTAAAGCAATTGCTTGTAGTACGGATGCTTGCAACTGCTTTAAAGTGTGGACATACATCACCACTCACATTTCATTGTGTGTTTTTCTTTTTCTTGTGATTCCCTCTCTTGGAAGCATTAGGTACAATGCTCCCCAGGATGAGATCACTTATCCTCTCTTGGAGACATTGGGCATGGTGTTCCCTAAGATAAGAAATTGCATGAACAAAGCTAAATCCCTTTGAACAAATCTTTACATTATTTTCCATTAACAATGTCTATAAGTTTCAGAACCATTTTCTTTGTGGTACCTTCTTAAAGTTATCAAGTGGTATAACTTTAACATGGTTGAGCGGGAAGCCCACCTAGTGACATGACTTTTCCCCATAGCCACCTTTGTGTTTGTGAGTGCATACCAACTAGTGTATATTTATCACCTTTTGGGATTTCTCACCCCGTGGACAAGCAAACGTTATGTGGCCCCAAAGTGAGTACATTTGGGCCTTTTCACCCTACAGACAACCAGAAGTTTTGTAGCCCCACAGTGAGCACATCCTATCCACCCCGTCTTTCTTTATTGCTCTTTCCATTGCATGGTTTTGTATCTTGGGGGATTGACCTACATGTGGATCTCTCTTGAATGCATACTTTAGAGTGAGTTTGAAGAAATTTCATCCTCTCACTAAAGTGGTGGCTAAATGTGTCATAGAAAAAAGGACCCTTTGCTTGACATAAGATTAATTGGACTTAATGAGGCCTTGATTCAAGTGTTGTGAGGCATTTTATGCATCCACACTAGGTCTTGGACCTTTTCAAACTAAATAAAATACATTTAATGACATCTTGTGAAGGTGTTGTGAAGTTTGGTAAAACATTTCTACATTATTCTAGACTCTATTTATTGCAATTCACCTAAAAATCCCTTTTTCATCACTAAAAAAGGTCCTATTTTGAAGTGTTGTAAAGTCTTGTAACAAGCTTTCATGCTTTTCTAGGCATATCTTCACTATTTATCCCTTTCTTATGCTTTATTTGGTCCCTTTATGCCCTCATATGACTTAATTAAGTGTATTTTTGAATATTATCCTGACAAACAACACTAAATACAACATATTTCCTGGCATATATTTTTAGGTCCTACGTAGGACCCATTTTCCATGGGTGGCGAATGAGTCACCCTTGGCCCCAAATTCAAAATATTTTAAATTTATTTTCAGGTTTTTATTCAAATACACTTGATGTTGGCCTGTGATGAGGTATGAATGGGAAACTAAGGCACAAGGTTGTATAAATAGGTGTTTTCCTCCTTATTTTACATCTCCCATCTTCTACAATTCATTCACCATTATTCTATTTCAATTCAAGCAAGTTAGGGCTTTCACATTGCAAGTCATTAATTTAGCTTCCTAAGACATTCAAGGGAAGATTCTACATGTTTTGTTGTAGAATTTCAAGATTTATCATCAGGGAAAGGTAATCTATTCCATTGTTGCATGTTTTATTCTATTCTTTCATCATTTTGGTTTAAGTACCTAAACGGGGTTTGACCAAGGCAAACCCCCATGCCCTAACAATCAACATCTCTTCTTCTCTTCTTACGTGTACATATTTAGGTCCCTTGGAAGTTTAAAAATAATTAAAGATCAAGTTCAAGTTTTTTAAAGCCATCTCTTCATTCAACAATTCAAAGAATCAACAAAATCTCATTTTCAGCCCCATAAATTAGAATTTCAAAAGTGGACACCTATAGGAAGTTGAAGTGCAAATCTGAAGCTTCGGAAGCCACTCTTGAATATTCAAAAATTCAAAAGTGGAATCATTCGCCATGGGTGGTGAATGAGTCCCACTTCCAGGTAAGTTTTATGTTTTCTACATTTTTTTATACCCTTCTGACATAAATAGATTCCTGGCTTAGTTTACCAGAACTGGGACTAATTCACCCAGGGTGGCGAATGAGTCCCTCCAATCTTGAAAAAAATCATCAATAGAATTTAAAAAGAAATTTCCAATCTTATTCAACATTCCAGGTGCACTCTTTCAATCTGATTCATTTATGTTAAATTTCTCCATTCATTTGTAGGTGATGTTGCATTACACAATGTGTTTTCAAAAAAGTTGTTTTTCTTTTGTTTCTATTCAATAGTCAATATATTTTATTTTATTTCTTGTACTCAAACACTACATCTAGGCATCTTACATCCTATTCCATTCACATTACACAACAATCTTTGAATGAAGCATTTAGCATTTTTAACCCTATTCCTTCCCTTTTAGGTGAAAGATCGTAGAAGGGTAAGTGTCTAATAGGATTATGAAAATCAATGTTTCACATACATAGATATAAGAATACATACAAGAATGCATATATTCATACATACATACATACATTCATACATACATACATACATACATACATACATGCATGCATATATAGATAAATAAATACATGTATACATGTACAAATATATAAACAAGCATACATATATCCAACATACTTAACAAACTTACACAAAAACAATTCTAAGCAAGACATGATGTGAGTGTGTTATAATGCACTCACATTATGTCAAACTTGAGAAACATATGTGACAACATTTTACAAAAAGGAGAAAAATACAAAACAAAACATAACATGAGCATTTTATAACATGTTCACATTATATCTTGCTTTGGGAATCCCCAAGCCTTAGGCTTGGGATTTTCTTTTTGTTTCCAACCAAAAGGCGTGGAGTTCCTTCCCAACATCCAAAGGGACATTTTTTTATATATTCTACAAGATTTCACATAATCTCGTTCATACTAATCATCGTGTTTGCATGTGTTTCAAGTTCAAGTAAATAAAACACATGGGTTATGATAGGCTCTCTCTTAGCTATTTAATGATGTAATTTTTTTCACATTTTGACAATGTTAAGGCTTCCATCTTTAATATTTTTTGTTTGTGTGTCCATTTTCTGTCAAAAACCAGTGTTTGGTAATTTTTACTTTATTTTTTAATCACTCATTAAAATTTCAAATAAATTACACTTTTATATACTAGACTCCATTCTACAGGGTATGTGCAGGATCATCATGGAAAAAACAAGCCCTTAAGTGGAAAAAAAATTAGAAAAATCAGAGTTAGGAAACTTGACGTAAAAATTTGAATAATTTATCTATATTATTTCAAAAATACGTAACAATAGAATATGTAGAAAATTGAATGTAGTTTCTAAACTACTAAGTTTGTTTAAAAATAAATAAATGTATTTGGTGAAAATTTAAAATTTCAATGTAGTAGTTCTTAAATTTCAGGGAAAAAATAAGAAGTTGGTGTCTGTCTGACCACCCTAACCACAATAAAATGATAATATTTTTTTATAATATTTTATATATAAGTAGAGGACTCATGTCCCGATGTGAAGCATATTTTTTTGTAATTTTTTTCCGTTTATCCCAATTTAATTAATTGATTTTTCCAACTTTTAATCCTATAGTATGCAAAGCATAGAATGTGGCATGTTTTGGATTCAAAAATGTGATACCATTTGAAAGCTATAGATGTTTTTCAATCACCTATCAATCAGGACTTTAGTCATAATTTGAATAGAAAGTGAATAATAATTACTTATTAAATTCAAAGTAAAACATAATTTATATTGGTGGAAAGCTGAGAATCTCCTTTAAAAACCCTTTTTTTCATCAATTTTGGATCAAAAAAAGTCGTCAACCACATACCCATCATATTGCCACTTTTTGGCCCATCATGATCCTACACATACCCTACACATTCAAAAAAAAAAAAATTGATTAGTTTTCAAAAATTATAGGGGTAGCACAACCAAAATTCTAATTTTCAAGATGTGCCCACTTTGAAAATTAGTAAAAAATTAAATATTCACTAAAAAGTTAACCATAAACTACATGTTGTTAGCTAATTTCTCACCAAAGAAATTTTTAAAATATCAAAAAAAGGTTAACCTTTTAAAGGAGCAAAAGACACTATGTTATTTTCAAAAAGAATTAGTAGTTTAGAAAGTAGACTTGGAGTACTATGAACATTGTTTTTGTTGCATCTTAAAATTTTGAGTGTAAGAATCCTCAATTTCTCATCCAAGGTTAGTATTTCTTAATTTCAAAAAATAAAAATAAAAATTTACCACTTAAGACCCCTTTTTGGCCCTCATCTTTCTGCAATTACCCATGTTGTCATTTGTAATCGTTGTATTGGTCATTTGTTGTTGTTGTTATAGAAAAACCTCGTAAGGAAGATTTAAAGTTTGATTTAATTGAGAAATAATGGTAATCTAGTTTTGGATCCCTATTGTATTAAGTTTAGATGGTCTTTACAATTGTTGTTGAAGCTAAGCACAATAGTTTAATTTTGGTATATTATCTATTAGTACAACATACTATCTTGTAATTCAATATTTAGTAATAAAAAGGAAAAGCTCAAGTTCATTTATTTTTGTTGACTTCATTATAATGTATTATAGAGCCTGTTAATGTAATAGATTCTATGTAGTTTAGTTTACAGTGGTTTTAAACCTAATTTGCAGTCTAAATAATCCTTATTAAAGCATAGAATTATGTTTGTAATTTGGGTTTAGTAGATTGGTGAAATTTATTTAAATTTATAGTTTATCTTCTATTTGTGAACCCAACTAGTAATATTAGGGTTTACTATTATTTAGGTTAATATAAAGGAAATTTTGGGTTTACTATCCTTTAGTAGAACCAATTAAGGTTTGCTAAATTAAAGTTAAGTACTGAAGTCTAAAGTATAATACTAACTCAATAATGTTTTTGAGTAAATATTAAAATACTTTAGGGTTTTATAAGACCTTCTAGTTTTAAATATTTAAACCCCAAAATAAAATAAATAAAAGCTAAAATATTTTCCTTATATTTAGTGTTTAGTAAGGGCTTGATTAAATATATATTCAAATTTTTCCTATAATATTTTCATTAATATTGACCAAAATATTACATAAGTTCATAAAATAACCTTTTTATAGTCATATAAGATTGAGGATCTTAGAGGGTTTCCATCCTAATAATATGTTGTTTTGAAGGAGTCTAAGAGTTTTGCTTCAAGTGAACCCACTCCTATGGAAATACTCAAGTTTTGAAAGAGAATCAATATTTTTTTATGTTATAAAAATCAATTGAATGGCTTTCCTCTTCATAGTGCTACCTAAATAATCATCTAAATCAAGAAATCCATAATTAATGAACTTTAATTTGTTTATTGAGGTTGTAGACAACTAAAATTGTCTCTCAAAATTTTGTTGTCGGGTCATCACTTCTAAATTAATTAATATTTATTTTACTAATTGTCTTAGTTTTTCTACCAACATCAATTAAATGAAAAATTATTTAATTAAATAATCAATCAATCTTTTAATTTTCAACCTTGAATAAATGAATTCAATATTTATTTGTTTAAACCAATAATACTAGTTCCAAAAAGTAAATAAATAAAACTTATTTATTTCGTTCCTCTTTTTTCTCTCACATCATTAATACATTAAAATCAATTATTTAATAATAAAGTAACAAAAAAATGGCAGGGAGCAGTGAAGGCTATGAAATTATACAAGGGAAAGCAGGGTAAAAAAAGGTGGATGGTGAAAACAAAAGGTGTGACAAGGTTGATTGCAAGAAGACCATAGGAGATCCTAAAACTTGGGTGAAGGAAGTAGAGTAGATGGCGTCATTGGATAAACTTTAGGAGAGTGCCTCAAAAGAAAGTTTGTACCAAAATTCAAACTAGAATAGAAGCAAGAATCACAACATCGGTGGTAGGAATGGGAAGCATTAGAAATACCTCAAGGTTTAATCAAACAATGAAAATATGGGTTGGGCACCACAAGGGTGGAAGGATAGAGGATGTTTGTGCTAAAGATCCCCCTTTTGGCACATATAATGGGAAGAAGGTGGATTCTCCAAAACTATCACTGAGGCATTTTTGGATATCTAGTAGGGAGATCTAGCTAGGGAATAAAACAATGGTGTTGAGCTTGAATTTATTGAGGCCTTTAATAACAATCTTGGAACAATAATGATTGGTGGTCCAATAGTATGGGAAAAACCTAAATTGGGATAGTCTAATTTGGTGGTGGCAAGGGCGTTGGGGCAGAGATTTGAAATTCAAAGTGTTAGCGAATGATTTATTTGTGGTCATATGTTCATCATCTGATATCAAAGAGGAGATTTTAAATGAAAATTTTCTTATAAATGATAGTCACTTTTACATCTGTAAATGGGAAATTGGATTCAATCCCCTTCATCATCAAATGGAATGGATCTCAGATTAGTACAAGTTACCAAATCTCCCTTTGGAATTTTGGCATTTGAAACCCCTGGAAACTATCAACAATCATTTAGGTAATTTTTTCTACACGTAGAAAAGAATCAATGAAGATGGCATTAGTACATATATGTGAGTTTGTATGGAAAGTAAGTCATTCATCCCTCATTGGAGGGAAATTGAGATCATTACGAACTTTAGGCACTTTGTGTCAACCACTGGCCTATGATCCGCATCCAAAGGATGTGCTTTTGGACACCATTGGTTGGCGATCAACGAATCCTAGCATTTATTGGGAGGTAAAGGAAAATTGCAATATGAACCCTACTTTGGTCACAGATCCTGATTTGGAGGTAGCTCTAAAGGAACCTTTAAGTCCTGAGTCTCAAACACACCACCATGACTTTGTTGATGCCTTGTTTCTAAAGGAGTAGAACAAAGATGCAACAAAGGTAAATAAAGCATTGGATGCTAAACTAGGAGAAGTTATCAATCTAGTTGGGCATAACATGATAATGGAAAATCTCAATTCTCTATTGGAGGTTGGTAAGGAGTTGGTTGAGCTTGCTCAGGGAGCAAAGGAAACCTCTTTAAGTTAGATCAAGGAATATCCAATCATGGAACAAGTTTGGGAGATGAATCCAAAAATAGAAGGTGAAGGTTTGTGGGGACTAGTGTGAAGTAGCAGTCACACGTGGTAGGCCAGGAAAAGCTCAGTATTTATCAAAAATATCCATCCATGCTCTCCTTAGATTGTGGAGGAAGCAAAAGGTAGGGTAGGATTCCCAACTCAGAGAAGCTTAAAATTGATGGTGAGGCCAATTGCCAAAAGAATACTTTAGTGATGTTGAGAGGAGCCCCTTCCTAAAGGACAATGAAAATCCTTACCTAGAATATTAGGGCCTTAAATGCTCCTAACAAAAAGTTATTGATTAAGCATCAATTGGAGATGTCTTGGGAAGAAATTTTTCTTCTCTAGGAAACAAAACTAAATCAAGGTGAGTTGGATAGTTTGGGGAAAATTTTGAGATTTTGGAAGATGCTATCAATATGCTTGGAGGGGTAGGCTAGAGGCCTCATTACCCTTTGGAGACCTCAAGGGTGACAGTAGAAAAGGTAGTCTCAAGAAAAAGATGGTTGGCATGTATGACCAAACACATGTATGCAAAAGAAGGAGGTTTAGAAAGATTTGGATCATGTGCAACAATGCAATGTTTGATGTCTATTTGGAGATGATTTTAATGCCATATTGCACATAGAAGAAAAACATGGAGGTGTGGGTAGAAAACTTCAATCGCAGATAGACTTCAAGCAATTTGTGGAAATGAATCAATTATTTGACATGTCCTAATTTCCAATGGGAAATACACTTGGTCAAATAGGAAATGGAGGTTTTGTTTCATAGCGTAAAAGCTAGATAGATTCCTTTTCAAAGGAAATTTAGGTGCCTTCCCTTTCTCCATGGAAAGTAGGATTATTCCTTACTCTGGGTTGGATCATTTCCCTATCCTCCTTGAAATTATGGGAAAAAAAACTCCATGTAGATTTCCATTCAAATTTGAGAATATGTGGTTCAAAGATCCTAACTTCCTTGATCTCATAAGTCAATGGTGGAAGGAGCCCACTCTGGAGGGTTCAAAAATATTTATCCTGACAACAAACCTAAGATTGATAAAGCAACACTTGAAATTCTAGAATAAGGAGTGCTTCAAAACTATTTTTGAGAAAAAAGGAAAATAGAAGAGGAATTAAGTTTGTTGAATGTGGACATCTATACCTTAGGCATGGATGATGGGAAATTTTTGCAAGAGAAACCGAGCTTTTAAAGAACTTGGAGGACACCCTTTCAAAGGAAGAAATATTTTGGAGGAATAAATCACGTGATTTTTGGCTAAGCATTGGATATACCAACACAAAAAAAATCATAACTCCACAAAATCCAGAAGGAAGATAAACAAGATATCCCTTATAAAAATGGGGGATGGTAGGTCATTGGATAAGTCAGAAGATATCTTTGTGTTTGTTGTGTATTTCTTCCATAATCTTCTAAATGATTGGAGCGGCTCTAGATTATAGGATCAACAACACATTTTGTCTTGCATACCCAAATTAGTCACTAAAGCCCAAAATTTCATGTTTAATGGGGAATTTACAGTGGCTAAAGTCAAAGTAGAGCTATTTCAATTACATCCTAATAAGGCTCTGAGCCTGGATGGGTTTCCTGTAGCCTTTTTTCAGTAGTGTTGGGAGATTATTGGGGAAGATCTAGTGGCTACAATTGAAGACTCAAGGTCGACTGGGAAGGTTTTGAAAGAAATCAATAACGCCTTTATTTCCTTAATTCCAAAGAAGGAAAAGCTCAAAAATTTGGAGGAGTTTCTTCCTATTACACTTTGTGATATTATACATGAGGTGTTGGCCAAGGTTGTGGCCAACCATATTAAGAAGATCCTTCCAAGCATTATCTCAAAGGAGCAAACCAGCTTTGTCTCGAGCAGATTGATTCTTGATGTGGTGATTATTGCTTAGGAAGCAATTCATTTGGTTTCAAAAACAAGGAAACAATCTATGATGCTGAATTTGGATATCAAAAAGGTTTACGAAAAAGTGAACTTGGGGATGTTTTTATGCAATGTATTGGAGGCCTTCAGCTTTAACAAGTATTGGATAGATTGGATTTCCAATTGGATCGTGTGTCCAAGGTACTCAGTTCTAGTTAACGGCTCCTCAAATGGATTCTTTCGTGCCTCTCGGGGTCTCAGACAGATCCTTTCTCCCATTTTCTATTCACAATAATGGTTGAGGCCTTTGGGAGGTTAGTTTCAAAGGTCGCCTAATTAGGATTTTTAAATGAGATCCAAAGCACAAGGAGTATGTTCACAATTACCCATCAACAATTCATTGATGATACCATGTTTTTTTGGCTAAGTGGATTCCTGTGAAGCAAGGCAATTCAAAAAATATTGGAAAATTACTCAACTACTTCTAAATAGGAGGTAAGTATTGAGAAGTCTGAGATTTTCTTTTTCTTTACTAATCCTTCAATTGAAAAGTAGATCTTGAGAATTTTTAGGTTTAGAAAAGGAAAGCTACCTTGCAAATAACTTGGTCTTACTCTTGCCTTTGGGGTGCAGCCCGACAAACTTTTAGACCCTTTGGTTTCAAAAATAGAAAAAAGGTTGTCCTCATGGCAAGGGAAATGGTTGTCTTAGGTGGGGAGGCTAACCATGATCAAAGTGATAATTACAGCTCTACCAATTTACATGATCTCTTTCCTACCTTTGTCATCTAGGTTAAGCAATAAAATCAATTAAAGAATGAAAAAAATATTTTGGAAAGGAAATTAAAATCATAAAAATATCTCTCTAATAAATTGGGATAAGTTCTGTAAATCAAATGAGGTAGATGCAGTGGAGCTGAAAGGGATTTCTCTCCAGAATAAGGCTTTTGAGGCCAAACTGGTCTAGCAAATGTATGCAAATCAAGACCTCAAATAGGTCAAAATGCTAAAAAAAAAGCATTTGGATGAAGAGAAAATCAACATCTTTTCTTTTGACTCGCTTCCTATGGGCTCAATAATATGGAATTTCAAATGTAGCTATAGGGATGTTATCACAGACTACCTCTCCTTAGACATATATGATGGTAGGACAACTCTTTTCTAGGAAGACTCTTGGAGTGATTTTCAAAAATTTATTGATAGAGGTGATCTCAGGAAAGCGTTGGTGTTGTCTAAACAAATGTGGGCCAACTGTGTCAAGGAGGACGTGTCCATCTCAATCATAAATGGTTTTTTGGAATATCAATGAAAGCATGTTAAAGCATTGGGTATATACAATGCTACTTCTTCTTCTTTCGAAGAAGCCTTAAGCAACCACATAATATGCTTAAGGGATGAAAAATATTGAATTAGGTGGTGTGGCTCTACTTCAAGTGAATTTAACACATGTGATGGGTACAATCTATTGATAAAATATTTTGAAGATGCTCCTGAGTTGTTGAAGGATCTTTGCTGATACTGCAAGGAAAGAAGAGGTGTGGAAATACGTTCCTAATGCTAATTCTAAGAAGAGAATGTAGACATATGGTTCAATTTTGAATTACAGATCATTAAAGATGCACATTAGAAGACAAAAATAGAACAGAACAAAATGGACACTAGATTTAATGTGGGAAAACCCTTTCGAGAGAAAAACCCACACACCAAGAAAAAACACTTTGTATTATAATGAAAAAAATCCACATATAGAGTTACAATTTGTTTCTTACAGAGATGTCAATTCACACTCCTAATATAGGAAGCATTATAATTCCTCATCAATCTTGTTCTCTCATCAGATTCACAACACAACTCTCAAGCACTATTAGAATGCATTACACATTATATCATTTTTCCTTTTGAGAGAATTTCAATAAACCTGCATCACCAAACCCATATGGGAAACATACTCATTCAGTTCCCATTTGTAATAGCAGACCAACTATCACACAACAGTTACCATACTAGGCCATCGATGAGACAACCACAAGTCACTCGCCGATCTACTCAAGTCACATCGATACATGCTTCTCAAGATACACTATCGACCAAGTCCATCACCATGTCAATGAGAGATTTTAGCCTCTCCCACCGATACACAAATGTCTCATTGATGTCCAATTTGTTGTTTCAAGAGGTTCACCAACTCATCGAAGAGACATTGTCCAAAGTCTTGACAAACAGTCGAAGTCACATTGACAAGAACATTCAAGACTTCTATTGACATGTCAAAGAGACATTTCACAATGTCTCGGTGAAGCATCTAGGTCTCTCTAATACAAAGCCTCATTAGGATGTTGAGGTGACAATGGAACCTCTTGTCAATAAGATACTCCATCAGATTTTTGGAATGTCGAAGAGACATCCAAGAAAATCCTGCTGAAGTGAGCTAATCTTTTCGACAATGTAAACACGACACCATAGCAAGGGATATCAATATGTCGAGGAGACAATGGTGAAGTCTATCCAACCATGCAATGTCTTTCTGAAGAAGATTTGGGTGAAACCTTGAAGGCTTATTAAGCTATTGGGGAAACAACTAAGAAAGTATTGCATTTGGAGTATAGTCTATCCAATAAAGGAGATAGGAGAACACAACACCGTCAACATTAAGCTAGTAAGTTGAGATGCATTTCCAAAATGTTCCACTTGGCGAGTACTTACTCCCTTATTCTAAAACTTGACATTACTGAATATCATAGGCCCCAAGGCCCATCAAACTAGCACACCACCTAAAATTGTCTATGCTCACTAGTTTTGTTAATGTATCTACAATATTTTCTAGAGCATCCACTTTTCAAGATTGACCTTTCCATCCTCCACCATATCCTATACAAAATAATACTACACATCAATATGTTTCATCCTAGCATGGAAAGTTGGGTTTTTTGGCAAACAAATAGTACTCTGACTATCACAGCAAATAATATTTTGTCCTGCATTTAACCCAATATTAGAACACAAATTTATAATCCAAATGGATTCTTTACATGCATGTGTTGTTTCCATATATTATCCTTCCATAGTCAATAAAATGACTATATCATGTCCCTTGCTCATCTAACTAATTACACTACCATTCAATGTGATGATGTATCCACTGGTGGATCTCCTGTTCTCAATGTCCTTTGCCCAATCATAATCCACATAACCTTGAATGTTGATGGATATCTATGACCCAACCAGGAATGATAGCACAAAGTGTATTGAGACCTGTACCTTTTAAATATCGAAAGACTCTTTTCAAACCATCCCAATGTGGTCTACCTAGATTTTCCATAAAACAACTAAGAACTCCCACTACTTGGGAAATGTATGGCCTTGTATAGACCATTACATATATTAAACTTCCAATTGCACTTACATAAGGAACTCTAGTCATGTCCTCCATCTTGGTAGGAGACTTTGGACAAGCTTCAATGGATAGCTTTGTTCCCTACAACATTGGAACAACTAGCTGCTTGCAATCAATCATACCAAATCTCTCCATGATAATATTGATATACTTAATCTAGCCGAGCCATAGCTTTCTACTTCCTCTATCCCTCTTTATTTCCATCCCCAAAATGTACCTTGTTGCACCTAGATATTTCATTTCAATCTTTGCTAACAATTGAGATTTTAGATCATAAATCATAGTCTTACTATTTCCTATGAACATGTCAGCAAAATATAGGGAAATAATAAGAACTTGGTCATTTTTAGTTTTGAAGTACACACAATGATCATATTTCAATCTTACAAATCCTAATGACAACACAAATGTGTCAAAATCTTGGTACCACATTCTAAGCGATTGTTTTAAACCATACAAAGATTTCTTTAACTTGCAAACTATATTTTCTTTACCTTTTTCAACAAAGTGCTTAGGTTGGGACATATAAATTTCTTCTTCAAGATCTCCATGAAGAAATGTTGCCTTCACATCCATCTATTCAATCTCTAATTCATACACTGCTACAAGTGACAAAAGAAATCCGATAGATGCCAGCTTAGCTACAGGAGAAAAAAAATTTCCATAATCAATTCCCTCTACCTGGGAATAACCTTTTGCAACCAACCTAGCTTTATACTTTTCCACATTTCCATCTAGACCGATTTTCTTCTTGAATACCCATTTACAGCCAACATGATTTCTACCTTCAGGAAAGGGCACTAGACTCCAAGTTTCATTCTTTTTCAATGATGCCATTTCTTCATTCATGGCTTCCAACTAAGAATATGAATCAGATATTTCAATTTCCTCTTTCATAGTCCTAGGCTCATCAGTGCCTGTAATTAAAGCATAGGCACAATTTACATCAAACATGGAAAAACCATACCTATTAGGTTGTCACCTTTCACATGTAGACCTCCTCAAAGGTTGAGGTTGACGTTGTAGTTCTTCTTCTTTAGAACTCTCAGAGCTTCCAGAACTCTCCTCAGTTTTAGTTACACTTCATATTTCCTCTCTATCTAGAGTTCAAGGAATTTCAACTACTTTTTCTTTCATCTCTGACTGTAGATCTACTGAAGAAGGTTTTAGCTCATGAAATATTACACTTCTGTTGTATATAACCTTTTCATTCATAGGATTTCAAAGCTTGTATCCTTTCATACCAATGTCATAGCCAATGAAGATACATTTTTCATCCTTTTTCTCCAACTTAGATATTTTCTCTTTCGGTACATAAACATATGCTTCATAGCCAAAGAATCTTACAAGTCTTAAATAGGACTTCTTACCAGACAAGCTTCCATAGGCATTTTTTCAACAAGTGTCGAAGAGGGAGATTGATTTATTAAATAAAATGTTGTAGCCACAACCTCAACCTATAACTTCTGCTCCAAAACATTATTGTGCAACATACTTTGTGCCCTTTCCATCAGTGTCATGTTCACCCTTTTAGCAACTCCATTTTTTTGTGGAGTGTAAGGTGTTGTTTTATGCATTTTTATTCCATGGTCTTTGCAATACCTTTCAAAATCTACAGAGAAAAACTTATCGCCATTATCTATCCTCAAGCATTTAATTTTTCTTCCAGTCTAATTTATAACCAAACACTTAAGATTTACTTTTTAGAAAATGCATAAATGCCCTTCTCAAATAGTCATCAATAAAATAAACATAATATCTTGATTTTGATAATGAAGGAACATTTACTGGACCAAAAACATCAAAGTGAATATAATCCAGAACACCAAAATGTCTATGAGGACTAGAATAAAACAAAACATGATGTTGTTTTCCATATATACAATATTCACAAAAATCAAACTCAAGGTTACAATCATCAAGCCCTTCAACGAGGCTTTTATTTTTCAAACCTTTTAAGCCTTTCTCACCAATGTGTCTGAGCCTTTGATGCTAGAGAATGGGCTTTTTTGTAGGGAGTTTCACCTCCAAAGAGTTTTCCCCCAGAGGAACTTCATTCTCCTTCTCTACACGAGCAACCTTTTCTGACTTTACAAAGAAACTGTTGCATTAAATAGCATGTGCATCTAGCTTGTATAGAGTACCAATTTGAACACCCCTAGCCAACACCATCAAGCCTCTATTCATCTTATGGCCACCATTCGAGAATGAAACTTTCACACCAGCATCATTCATCTTGTTTACAGAAAGTAAATTTTGAGCAAACCTAGTATATGCATTATGCCATCAATTCCTTTGATTCTTCTGTTAAGAAATTAAATTCTTACTCTTCCATGGCCAACAATTTCAAGAGATGAGTCACTTTCTAGATACACCTTTCCACCAACATACTTTTCATACTTCATAAAACAATCTCTATGAGATGTCATGTGAAAATATGCACCTGAGTCAATCAGCTAGACATCATCTAATACCTGAGTCACCAACGCTGCAATGAAAGTGTCTACATCGCTCTGAGAAGAATCATTATCCGAAGAACTATTTTTATTCTTCTTCTTTTTCTCCTCTTTGCAATCCTTATGGAGATGACTAGGTTTCCCATAATTCTAGCATTTCACCTTGCACTTCTTGCCAGGAGACTTTGATCTCCCTTCAGACTTTGATTTAGACTTCTTGTCCTTCTTTCCTTTCTCCTTCAATCTACCTTGAACAAAAAGAGCCTCCTTTCCCATCTTAGAATATTTCCTTCACATCTCTTTTGAAAACAATGAATCAACAACATGTTCCATATTGAAAGTGGTTTTCATACTCTTGGGTATGTGCAGGATCATGGTGGGCCAAAAAGTGGCAATATGATGGGTATGTGGCTGACGAATTTATTTTTACCCAAAATTTATGAAATGAAAAGGGTTTTTTAAGGAGATTCTCAAATTTCCACCAATATAAATTACGCTTTACTTTGAATTTAATAAGTAATTATTATTCATTTTCTATTCAAATTACACTAAAGTCCTAATTTATAGACTAATTGAAAAACATCTATAGCTTTCAAAGCGGTATCATATTTTTTGAATCCAAAACATACGTCACATTCTATGACTTTGTATACTATAGGATTAAAAAAATAAAAATTGAATTTCATGAAGTTTTGACCAAGTTAAGGTGGTCAGACATATAAGTTTTTTATATGTTTTAAAAGTTGTAATAAAAAATTCATATTTAATTATTTACTTGGAAAAAAATTACAAAAAAATATGCATCACATCGGGACATGAGTCCTCTACTTATATATAAAATATTATAAAAAAATATTATCATTTTATTGTGGTTAGGGTGGTCAGGGACACCTACTTCTTATTTTTCCACGAAATTTAAGTACTCTTGCATTGAAATTTCAAATTTTCACCAAATAGATTTCTTTTTTTAAAACAAACCTAGTAGTTTAGAAACTACATTCAATTTGGTACAGATTCTATTGTTACATATTTTTTAAATAATATAGATAACTTATTCAAATTTTTACGTCAAGTTTCCTAACTTTGATTTTTCTAATTTTTTTGCCACTTAAGGGCCTATTTTTTCCATGATGATCCTACACATACCCTCCTAATAGCTATCACTAAATGATCCCATGATTTGGGAAAAGAACATAATAGAAGCATACAATGATCATCATCGTCTATCTTCACACCTACAGATGTTAACTGAGTAATGAGAATATTGAAAATATTTAGATGATCAACCAAAGATGCCCCTTCCTCCATTTTCAAATAGTACAACTTCTTCCTCAAGAATAAATTATTCACTAAGGACTTTCCATGATAAATATCACCAAGTTTCTTCCACAAAGAAGATGTAGAATTCTCTTTATGAATGTTTAGGAGAATAGAGTTTGCTACATAGTCTTATCAACCCTTTGGATTTTCCATCTGTGAGGTTCCAATCTTCTTGCTTCATGCCCGAAGGTTTAGTTCCAGACATAGTAATCTAGAGATCTCTATCTACCAACACGTCTTCCATTTTGAGTTTCCACAACTCAAAATTCCCACCATTGAACTTTTCAATTTCTATCTCCACTAATGTGCTTTCCATCTTAATCTGCAATCGAGATTACTTGATTCCTCTACAAGACACCTACTTAAAAATCGGCACAAAAAACTTGTCCAACCCATGAGGATAACACAAATAACCAGGCTCTGATACAACTTGTAAGGAAAGAAAAGGTGCAAAAACACCTTCCTAATGCTAATTCTAAGAAGAGAATGCAGACATATAGTTCAATTTTGAATTACAGCTCATTAAAGATGCACACTAGAAGAAAAAAAATAGAATAGAGCAAATTTAACGCAACCACAAAATGGACACTATATTTAATGTGGGAAAACCCTTTTGGGAGAAAAACCCATACACCAATAAAAAACACTTTGTATTACAGTGAACAAAGTCCACATATAGAGTTACAATTTGTGGCTTCCAAAGATTTCAATTCACACTCTTAATATAGGTAGCATTACAATTCCTGATCAATCTCATTCTCTCTCATTAGACTCACAACACAACTCTCAAGCACTATTACAATGCATTACACATTATATCATTTTTTCTTTTGAGAGAATTTCAATAAACCTGCATCACTAGACCCATACGGGAAACATACTAATTTAGTTCTCATTTGTAACAATAGACCAACCATCACACTATAGTTACCATACCTGACCATCGATGAGACAACTACAAATTTATTGCCGATCTACTCGAGTTACACTGATACATGCTTCTCACGGTACACTATCGATCAATTCCATTGCCATGTCAATGAGAGATTTCAACTTCTACCATCAATAAACAAATGTCTCATCGAAGTCCACGTTACCATTCTTGTAGGTTTTCCAACTCCTTGAAGAGACATTTTCCAAAGTCATGATGAATAACAAAAGTTGCATCGACAAGAACGTTCAAGACTTTTATTGACATTTTGAAGAGATATTTCACAATGTCTCAACAAAGCATCTGGGTCTCTCTGATATGAAGCCTCGTCAGGATGTTGAGGAGACATTGTCCAATGTCTCAATGACAGTGCAACCTCTTGCTGACAAGATACTCCATTGAAGTTTCAAAATGTCGAAGAGACATCTCAAAAACTCTCGCTGAAGTGAGCTACTCTCACCGACAATGTAAACACGACACCACAACAAGGGATATCAATTTGTTGAGGAGATAATGTGTGAAGTCTCACCGATCAAGAGCTAGGTGAAACGTTGAAGGCTTATCGAGTTGTTAGGGAGAAAACTAAGAAAGTCTTGCCATTAGAGCACAATCTAGTCGACAAAGGAGATAGGAGAACACAACACTACCAATTTCAATCTAGCAAGTTGAGACACATTTCCAATAGGAACAAGCAATGTTTACTAAAGGTCAAGATCTTTTTCTAGTTATTGTGGACCGTCTAGATGCATGCTTTGCAAACAAGATGAAGATTTTGGTGACCATCTTTTTCATTAATTTCCCCTTTACTTTGAGGTGTTTGAACTGGTTGTGTGACAAATTGTATTGGGTTTCAGCCATTCCTAGGGACCGGTTGAGTTGGTTTAAAGGTTGGCCCACACTTAATAAGAATGCTTTGTTTCTTGGCCTTTGTCGCACGAGTCCTTCCTTGCTCTTCTAAGAAATATGGAAAGAAAGGAATCGTTGCATATTCCAAAATTTTGAAATGTCATTTGCTTCATTAATAAGGCTAAGGAAAGAATTTTGGAAGTGATAAACTCAAGATCGTTAGCTTCGAGCAGACAAATGACTAGCTTAACAAGTTGGGATGCATTGATGAAGAAAAGTTGGAATGGTTTAAAGGTGCCCTCCTTTGTGGGAAAAGGTGGTACAGAATCTCAAGTTAGGAAGAGTGTGAAATGGAATCCTCTTGATAAAGGTTGGTACAAGGTTGATTTTGATGGGGCCTGAAGAGACAATCCTGGTTGTTCAAGGGTTTGTTACATCATCAAGGATTGGGAAGGGAGATTTATTGCTAAATTGGAAAAATCACTACATATGGGTACTAACAATATGGCAGAAATGGTTGTCACCTCCCTTGGAATAAGGTTATATGTGAAGCTGAAACTATCTAAGATTGTAGTGGAAGGTGATTTGACTGTTATTGTTGATTCTCCTTGATTAGGGCATTCGGTGAACTAGAAACTTGGTGGGTTGTTGGATGACACCATGGTGTTGCTTAAGAGCTTTAAGGAATATACTATTAATCACATATACCACAAAGGGAATTAGGAAGCGGATGCTCTTTCTAACTTGGGAGCAGATGGTGTAACATTGAAAGAGGTGTTTGGCACTGATGTTCCTATTTAAAAAATAAAAGTGGGTGGTTGGGTAGGTAACTGTCCACAAATGGAGTTATGGAGAGTTAGTAATCAACACAATGGTTCTCTTCATGGTAGGTTGTCACATAGACTTTTTCCTTGCACTGTTGGCTATTGGCTCTAGATGATGGCATGGTGGGTCCACTTGGAAGTCAAGTGGCAAGCAACTCACAATAATGGGTATAAGTGCCATTTTCTTGTCAAGTGAATGGTTTATATGCATGAAGCTCTATGAATTAGGAAGAGATTGCCTCTATACATTGAGGCTCTCACATAATAATGGTGATTTGATCTTTCGTAGGCTATGGGCATTTTGTGAGTTGGCGCTCTAACACACACCTTGGGACTCATTGCTCTAGTGTGGATTAAATATAGAAAATTTTGTTTCATTCCTTATGGCAATGTTCATTAGCCAGGTTTTGGAAAGTAGTTTGATCAGTGGCGGTATGGACACTCTAGTGCAGTTATGGAGCTGTAAGCGGCAAATGGCCTTTAGGGGCCCTATGACGATGTTGAGAATGCAGCGTATCATCTACCACTAAGACTTCCTCACATTTGCAACAATAAAATTCCTTATTGGTAAAAGCTTCATGGATGACAGTGAGAGTTACAGGTTGGATATGAACATTTCAACCCACGTGTTGGCTGGGTTGCTCGATGTGGATGTCCTGAAACAAGAAATCAAAGTCATCATGCAACGGCTATTCAGAAAGGATTTATTTCTGGGTCTGGAGGAGGTTTTGGCTACTGTCAGGCCTGGGGTTGGTATTCCTCAGCCATGAGATTTGGGGAAGCTAGAGGTTTATGGGGAAATTTTGAAGTTTTATCCCTTTATTTTGGATATTTAGAGGCTTGAGCTAATTGAACATAGGATGCTTGCAATGGAGGGGATGCTTACCTTAGGCAGAAGTTTCATCTCATGGCCAAAAGGAGTGCTACGTGGCAGTTCGACTTCACGATCTTTTCAGGAACAATTTATGGGGCAATAGGTAATGTCATTTTTTTTTCTATTGTCTCGGTTGGTATTAGATATATGACAATGTATATGGCGTCTGTAAAAAAAGAATGTTGGTCTAGTTGTCCGTCATTTGGGGCTGTCTAGAGTAATTTTTCTTTTGCATACATCTGTATAGTCAGATTTTTTCTCAGTACATTGTTAGGTCTCTTCTAGTAATAGTTGGTCTGGATGGTGCTTCAAGGGTCAAGTGGGTCTGTTTTAAAAGTTTAGTTAAGGAATGGCAGTCTATGACATGAAATGTAATTTTTTCTAAAATATCCATAGTGGGTCAATTTTTGGCAATGGTAGTTCTAGTCTATGGTGGAAGTTGGTCTTCTCTACCACATAGTCCATAGACATGAAATGTAATTTTTTGTAAAATATCCATAGAATCTTTATCTTACCTATGAAAAAATAATTATTATTTAATTTGTGTTTCAATTATTTTAGTTCAAAGTTATTTTATTTACTATATACACATAAATTTATAGATTTGAAATTTTATATCTAAAAAGTTAACTAAAAGATTATATTAATTATAATATAATAATAAAAATAAATAAAAAAATATGATAATATAATTATTTTTATCTTGAAATTTTATTTTACTGAAAACAAAATATTTAAGTACTACATATTTTTTTGATGAATAGGCAACTATCTATATTAAAATAAAGATAAAGTTACATATTCTCAAAAAAAAGGGGTGATAAGAAGGCACACCCCAAGAAATGAAAATATTTGTAAAGAGGAATGAAAATAGATTTACTTTAATTTTTACTATTTTATTCTTTAATAAATATTAAACTTTGAATGTAAAAATTTTCTATCTGTTTAAAATATTGCATATACACATGAAAAAATATTAAATAGATATTTGAATGGATAATAATTCTCGTGTTTAGCACATTTTGTCATATTAGGCAAATGTGATGTTTTGACTTACATCCATTTTGAGCTGCAACCTTTAAGTGTTAAATGAGCTTGTTGTTTCTTTAAAAATATAAGTAAAGTCTTATACATGCTTCGTTTCAAAATTATAATTATATATATATATATATATATAAATTGTTATATATTTTATTAGGTTAATATAATAATATTTAAAAAATAATTAAAAATAAATTTGAAATAAATAAAAAAATAAATTAAATTAAATTAAATATGAAGTGATAATTATGCCCCTCCATAAATAAAAATATTAAAGGATTAGAAAAATCTCAACTCCAAAAAAATAAAAAAGACATCCATTTCAATATATACTCTTTCTCCCTTTCAATATATACTCTTACTATAATTTTGATTCTTAGGTAAAATATTACATACTTAATATATACTCTTTATCCCTTTCATTATATACTCTTACTATAATTTTGACTCTTAGGTACAATATTACACATTTAATTTATACTCTTACTTGATAAATGTGCATATATGAGAGTAAAAATTAAATTTAGATTGATTCTACATGGATGCCCTCATATATAGTCACATCCAGTTGGCAAAACTTATACATTCAATATTTTGATGATTTCATACATGCAAAAATTATTCAATGGAAGAACTAGGAGCTAATGTTTGTTTTTGAAACATGCAAAAATTAATGCAAAACTAAACTTCCAAAGAAAAGAAAAAAGTATTCCTTTCAATAAATACTCTTACTGTAATTTTGATTATTAGATAAAATATTACACATTTAATATACCTCAATGTGTTTTAATTCTTTCCAACCTCTTGACTTATTTTTTAAGTTTTATTTTTTATTTATTTACGTATTCTCATTGACTTAAGCTTGAAAACAAGAGAGACAATTACTAGATGATAAACACATGTGAAAACCAAAATAATAATTAATTAAGCATACTTTTGATTATTTAACTATATGTTAGCATGCATTCCTCTTATTGAAATCAACCCAAAAGAATCTATGTGCGTTGGAAAAGACCTAATTAGGTCAAAGTGGAAATTTCTCTAGTCACCTTTAGCGGCTTCAAGATAGCCCCTGAGATGTAATTATATTATTTGTTTATTTATTTTGGGTACATGCAGGTGGGATTGGAACTTGACATGTTGCATGTTGTGTTTTTTCACTTCACTTATATGTTGTTGGCATGTTTTTTCAGTTAGCTTTAATTTCGGTGCTTATCTGAATTTATTTTAAAATAATTAAACAAGCAATCGTCACTTCCTGTTCTCATATAGCATAAGTTTTGTTTTATGGGAATTCAACTTTTGCAGTCGTAGATGCTATAAGCAGATTTTGTTTCTGGTGTGATTTGCTTTCAGTGGGCTTTATAAGTTTTTTCCTCCTGCTCTTTCAATTGATTGATAGAACAGAAAGATAGCTTTGAAATCTTTGAAATTTTCTAATTGTATCAAACACTAATGCAGGTATCAAAAAACAAGTACAGCAGCAGTGTGTTTCAAATTTGCAATGGAAAAGGTATGTATATATGATGTTTGTGCAGCACCAGAATTCTTTTTTATTAGTATTTTGAAAAATTAAAAAAAAATTCTGAAATCAATTGTATATATGTTTTACATCATGTTCAATGATCCACCGTCAAAAATACTAAAGAATTAAATAACTGATTATGATTCTTAAATTTGATGTTCTTACAGGGTTTTCCAAAAGAGCCACAAGAAGAAGGGTATCACAGCCCCGATTCTACGGCTAACTGTAGTCCTATTTCAAAACAGGAAAGCGACAAAGAAAGCATATCCGGTGCCCTAGATTCATCGGGCTCTAAGCCATTGAGTACACATCATCATGATAATGAAGCAGTGGCTGATAGTAATGAAATTGATCAAGTGGAAGGTAATACTGAGGCAAGAGAGAGTAAAAATATTGAAGGACAGGAGGAAGGAAAAGAGCGTTCTTCAAAGTTCAAGGGCACTGTTTCGCAAAGGAATGGCCACTGGGGAGCACAACTATACTACAAAAGAAAAAGAATCTGGTTGGGTACTTTCAAGACTAGTGAAGAAGCTGCCAAGGCTTATGGCAGAGCTTATATGAAGTACCGAGGGAAAGATGGTGAAATAAATTTCCCCGTTGTACCACTTTCAGAAGTTGATAAACAGTTTCAGAAGTTAAGCATTTAATCAGGGATCACAATTATGATAGAGAGCTGCAGAATTGGTGCAATGCTCATTACAGATATAATCAAGTGGTATCTGGTAATCAGAATATGTCTAATGCAGGGAAGAAGGGTAAGAATATTGTTACAGGAGGCCCCATGATGGATAGGCAGCATCTATTTCAAAAGCAGATGACTGTTAGTGATGTGGGTAAATTAAACAGGCTGGTGCTCCCAAAACAACATGCTGAACATCATTTTCCTAAGGATAAGTTAAATTCCCAATCAGAAACTTTTCTTACATTTGTGGATACAAGTAACAGTAGAGAATGGCAATTTAGATTTTCATTTTGGAAAACCAGCCAGAGTTATGTGCTTACAAGAGGATGGAGAAGGTTTGTCAAAGATAAGGATTTGAAAGGAGGAGACACGGTTTCCTTTTCTAGGGATTGTAAGATGCCAAGCGACAAATTTTACATTACAGTCCATGTCTCTCAGAATTTGATGAGCAATAATTGTGTGGAAAATCAATCTGGTTCTCATGAGTTACGCCAAGCAGAGGGATTCAATGCCACATCCAGTTCGGTAACCTCAATAACTTTGACAAACGCGAATATTTTTAAGCCCAAAGAGTTGGAGAAATCTCAAGAAAAAATCAAAGTGGATCAGAATAAAGATCAGAAAACCAGTAATCCTTTGGATGGATCTGCACAGCTTGGAAAAAGAAAAGCTATGGAGGATGAAAGTGAAAATAAGTCAGATGATGTTATAAAGCTATTTGGGATTGTAATCGGTCGAAAAGAAAAAAAACTGAAAGATGGAGTTGAAATTGATCCAAAAGCCAAAAAAGTATTGGAGCTTCAGATTGATCCAAAAGCAAAAAAGGTGAAGTTTCAATTGAGTCCAAAGCAAGAAAGCTATCTGGGATTGGGAAATGAAGTTGAAAAGATGTTAGACTTATCGTTTAGTCTCTAAATTAGAATTAGAATTTGTTAGCTTTTTGTTACATAGATATTGGGCAATCCTGGCATGGATGGGGTCATCCATATTGGTGTTCTGCTTTCTATTAGATCTTTTTTGTGGGAACATATGCAGTTTGTTTGTGGAAACATGTGGGTGAGAATTTTAAATCTAAATATACCTGAACATCATGTGCATGTTGTTTGTTCTGGGGAATTTAAAATCTGTATATATGCTCTAATACCATATGCAACTTGTTTGAGAAAATGTGTAGGAGAATCTTAAATCTGTATGTCTTGAAATACAATATATATGTTAGAAGAAATTGTAATGGAATGTCTTTAAGGTGAATTGCATGGTCGTACGGTCGTGAGGCTCATGCATTAAAAAAAAAAAAAATTATATGCAACTTATCATGCATATTATATGCAGATTACAAATTCATGCAAATTTTATATTTAAGAACATTATTTTTACATTCAGAGGATAAAAGTTAGGAAGCTTAACACTATATGCTAATTTAGATCTATATGCTTAACACTATATACAAATTCATGTCATAAGGATAAATATACAGGAGAATTTAAAATTTGTAATATCTAAACAGTTAAATGTTTAAATCTAGAAGCAATCGTTTTTAATGATGCTAGTAGTTGCACTTGCAGTTGCAGTGGTGGTTATCTATGGTTGTAATGGTTAACAATTGCAGTTTTAATTTCTTTCTCAGTTTGTCTAGTTAGAAGAAAAAAAGTGAACCAATTGAAAATGTTTGATTGAAACTGCAGTATGAAATGAGTTTTTTATAACTTGTATTTATTGTAAGTATACATTCTTTTTAAGTAGTTTAATATTTTAAATATATGTATTATGCATAAAATTATATATAAGTGTAATAGTTAATATATATGTTCATGTTAATACTTATTTAGATTTCTGTTTATTTATTTAAATTAATTAAATATTAGTAATTATGATAAAGATGTTATGAAATAATTCATCGATACAAATTTATAATCATGTCAATTAAATATTGTGTATTAATGTTAGTTAACTTAATATTTGGTTACATCATTACAAATATTTGTCTTATTAATCATTTAATAACACTTTTAGTAACACATTTAGTATAACACTTTATGATATCATTATACATAATTATTTTTCAATCATTTAACATTACTTTTGGTCGTTGTTGTTAGCTCTGATTTTTTAAAATATGGATGTGTTAATTTAAGAGAATTTTGATAATTTTATAAGACATAAATAACTTAGAAGAAATTATAATTTCAAAGACATTAGATTTCCACAGTCCATAATATTGTGAGAGATTTTTCTAGATTAAACTGTGTGTTGTTTTTTTGCATCTCTCACAAAAAATATAATTTATCAAAAGTGATGATCATTTCCAAATACTCTTAAGAGTGATATTTCATTTATTGACCTTAAACATGAATTTGTAATTTTATTTCATTATATTAATCTTTTGAATGAAATTAAATTGTTGTTTAAGGATATGCTATGTAATAAGCTACATTAAAAATGGAAAAATCTTAAATTCTAAAAAATATTGCAAGACTTATCTATTTGTTATGTTATACATACTTTTGTAGATCCAACACTTCTTTAATATATTTATTATGTTCGTGCTTGTTTATTATACAATCATTTTTTATAGAATTATAATATGTGGAGGTGTAATATGAAACTAAATATATATTATTTATCATGTTCTTGGCCATGATTTGTGACCACCTTATAATTACTTAGGGTCAAATTTTAGAATCTATAATGTTGATATATTTTATATTTTTTACTTAATGGAGGTGGATATTACTTCAAATGTCCATTTTAATTATTCAAGATGAGAAATAAGATGATATGGTTTGAATGTAGCTCATGTTAATAGTGCAAATCGTACCATTACCCATTAGGGTTAATAGTGTAAATGGTACCATTACCCATTAGGTTGAAAATTAAAAATGATGATGGAGTGATGAACTAAAATGATCCCAAAGAGTTGTCACCACTAAGATAGGTCTAAAACCCAAACCAAAAAGACTTGTGAAAAATGGGAATGATAGAAGACTAAGAATTTTTTTAATAAATAAAGATAACTTATGAAAAGCACATGGAAGAAGAAAGGGGGTTGAAAAAAAATTAAAAAATAAGAAAAAGGATGATAAAGGCCACAAAATCCTCCAAAGAGTACATGAAGAGGTTTGTTATCAAAGATGATTTGATTCTTCCAATAGATGAATAGATAGTGATTATACCACATAATAATAATGAAATGTCTCAGTAGTTAACTATCCATTAAAAGTTAACTATCCACTTAAAAAGAATACAAGATAATTTGACTTAATTTATAGATACAATAAAATAAAAAGATAAGTTTTGACATCTCACAATATTTAAAATCTTTCAAAAATCAAAGAGAAAAAATTGAACTGAAAGGAGGCTCTGCAGGTCGCCTGGTGTTGTGCTAGGGTTTGTGTTCCGCGTGTGTGGGGGAGGCTCTCCTCCCCCAGGTCTGGAGGTAGCGAACCGCAGTATGGAGGGGGGTTTAGAACCCCCCGACCCCCCAATCTCTAGTTGTGTTGTGCATTTGGCGGGCAGAGAAACCGCTAAATCCTTCAAAGCGGTCGTTGCTGAGGAATCAACATCGGTGGCGGCAGGGGCAAGGTTTGACGTTGGCTCTTGCACTGGCATGGGCTCTGACAGCAGTGACAAGGAAAGAGGTAAGGAACCCTCCGCCCTGTCATTGAGGCTCCCAGTGTTGCCTAATACTGAAATGAAAGACGTGATCATGTCAGAAAGGGAAAAACTTAAAAACAAGGCTTTCTTTTTTGCCGCTGTCGATATCAATAATGCCCCATCTAGGAAATTTTTGGATAATTTCTTTGCAAATGTATGGCATAAGAAATTGGGCATTTCTGTCTGCTTTTGTCGAATGATACAAAAGGGTTTGTTCCTTGTTTTTTGTGAAAAATCACGAGATGCAACAACGAGCAACCAAAAACCTGTTCTAGAAAGTTGGTAAAAGTGTCTTCAGGGTTGTGTCCTGGGTGCATAGGGCAAGCACGGAAGAGATCTTAGCACTTTCCAGCCCCAGATGGATGTTGGTGAAAGACATTTCGCACGAGCTTTGGGCTCTCATTCAACAGTTATTTCCGCCTTTGGGCACTATAATGAGAGTGGAAAGTCTGAGGGTCTCTCTTCCAGACATGAACGCTATGGTTTTGATTGCCCTCAATCCAAACCAAGAACTACCAAACTTCCTTGACATTCACTTGGACTATGGAATTCACCCATGCCAGATTGAAGTGCTAGGTGGCCTTAACGCCTGCTACTTGTGCAGACGTGAGGGCCACTTAAGAAAGGATCGCCCCATTATTCTAAAAAGAAACCTAAAGGGAACCCTAACCCTAGCATGCCAAAAGATGCCTCTATTTCCACTGTTGAAAATCGTGAAGTTGAAAAGCCTAACCACCACCTGCCGACTCCTAGTTTTGTCATTTCTGAACCAGTCTCTGAGCAATTCTCTAGTTCGGATCCTTCTACACAACTCCCCTCTCATATGGATTTGAACTCTCACGTCTCTGCCTAGGGTAATCCTTTTTCCCCCCTGTTTAATCTGGAGGTTGGTGCTAAAGCTGCTTCTGGTGCAATCCTTGTTGTAAGTGATCACAGTGTTGCAGTAACAAATGCTTCCTCTGGTGCTTCCAAATTAAATGCACAATAGTTAGTAATGAAGAGATTAAGAGACAACATTCAAAAAAATGAAAATAATGAAGGAACTGAGAATGAAAAGGTTGAGCCAAAAACTCTCTTATACAAAAACTTTCAACTCTTGGCCCCCCATTTGAGTGGAACCACTGATTTCAGACCAGTTAAAGAAATTTCAAATTCTAGTGTGAGTGAGAGTCACTCATCCCAAGGGGGTCTCCAACAGGGTGATGGATGTCCCCAGGTCACTATAGCTCTTTCTACCTCGTGCCTTATTGGGAAGGATCATATTATTTCTGACTTGAACTTTGAAGGTGAGGAGGTGTCGATGGGAGGTAGTACCCTGTGGGCACCCACCAGCCAAGTTGGAAACCTAGAGACTATTACCCTTGAGTCAAAAGAGGGGGATTCAACCTTAATGGGGACTGACAGAAGATGCTCTGAACATGTCATTGAAAGTTTGAATAAAATGCAAGAAATATTAAACTCCCTCATTAAAAGAAATGATGTTATTCTAGATTGCTCAAAACTTAAGGGGGCTAGTCAAGAGGGAAAAGGTGAGCCAAGCACTGATAAAACCACTGAAAAGGGGGCAAAAATTGACAATGGTTCAATAGGACCGATTGGGTGCTTAGTTGATGACCATGCCAGCGAAAGGAACATAGGGATAATTGTCAACCTCCCACCTGGGGCAAAAGGGAGAGGCAAGAAGAAAGGATCTATCATTAAGATCAATGAAGGTAGCCTTATGCTGAGAAAAACTAAAAGGAAAAAGACAAGTATTGTGTTACCTACTCCAAATACCAAGAGATTGGAAAGTGGGGACCCCTCTCCTAAATATTTTGAGATGTTTAGGAAAGACAAAGAGGCTTGTACAACTCCTGCTGCTAATGAACATTAACTGCACCACCTGGAATGTGAGGGGCCTAGAATCCCCTGATAGGAAATACATGGTGAGAAGATTCTTGAATTTAGAAAAGGATAAAGACTTTGTACTCTTGGAAGAACTAAAGGCCACTAGTTTCACCCTTGAAACCAACTTGAGGTTCATCTGGCATAACTCCCTTGCCTTAGTCTCCAATAATGAGAAAGGAAAAGGAGGAACTACTATATTTATGGCCAAAAGTTGGGAGAAGTCCCTCACTGAAAATGGTGTCTCCCCTTGCAATAGGGTTGTTTGGGCAACATTTGAGAAGGAAGGATCCAAATTTGGTATATGTTCAATCTACACCCCAAATGACTACAAAGAGCGTACTGAGCTTTGGAAATGGCTAACAACCCTCCCCAAAATCCCTTGGATCTTTGGAGGGGATTTCAATATGGTGGAAAATAAGGAAAACAAAAATGGGGGCCTTGACATGGAATGGAAAGGCAGTGAAAAACACTTTTGGGCAAGATTCAAGAAGAAGCTCAATATGTTTGACCCTCTTGAAAAGAGGAAGGACCAAAGTAAGACTGTGTGGTACACCTGGTGCAATGCCTAGAAAGGTGGAAAGAGGATATACTGTAGGTTAAATAGATTTTATGCAAATAAAGATTGGTACAGTTTCACCCCTTTGGATGGTGTCGAGAGTGTGATGGTTTACCCCTATACACTCTTTGATCATCATCTTGCAATCAAAGCCACTTTAATCTTGAATTTAGCAAGGAAAAAAGAAAGAAAGCAGGGGAAAAATTTCATAGTCAATGTTAGTTTGCTAAAAGATGAGAGCTATAGGGAGGCTATATGCACCCTTACAGAGATAAATAAATGTCTCTTGGGGAAGGATGGGGTAATCAAAAGGTGGGAAGCCAATGTTAAGGGGTGGAGAATTCTTTTTCAAACCATTGGGAAGCACATGGCACTTGAAAGGAGGGAGGAGAATCTCCTACAAGAGGACCTATTGAGGATTGAACTAAAACTACAAAACGACCTGGGTGATGAGAAGGCCAATGAGGAAATGGTATTGGAAAAGAATGCCCTTAGAGAGCTTCAAGCCCACAAGCTGCAAGGCCTAAAAATAAGAGCCAAACTCAATTGGCTTGAAAATGGAGATAAGGGCTCCAAATTCTTCTTCATTTTGCTAAAAGAGAAGGGGGTGAAAGAGAAAATAAACCAGATTTGTCATAATGATATTGTTTTCACCACTCAGGAAGATATTTCAAAGCAGTTCTTCAACTTCTTTAAAGAGCTCTTCACATCTAAAGGTGAAACAGGGGAAGGTAGTCATGTAAGGAATCTAATAAAAGGGATGATCCCCTCAAAATCTCCCAGGATGATGCTAGAGCCCTGGATAGGGTGGTCAGCATTGATGAAATCAGAATAGCCATCATCTCTATGAGTAATGATAAATCACCAAGAGATAATGGCCTTCCAGTTGAGTTTTATAAGACCTTTGCAGATTGGATCTATGACAATCTTCATCAAGTCTATTTGGAGGCCTTTGAAAAAGGATCATTGGGGGACAACAGCAATAGTGGTATCATCAGATTGCTACCCAAAGATGGGGATAAAACAAACATGAGAAACTAGAGACCAATAACTTTGCTAAATGTCTGCTACAAGATCTTGGCCAAAGTTTAGCTTTGAGACTATTCAACAATCTTCCAAATTTTATAAATAACACAAGAATTGGATTCATTAAGGGAAGATACATTTTAGAAAACCTTATCACAAGTTGGGAAGCTATGGAGTGGAGTAGAGTCTCTGTTCAAAACTTAGCTATGCTTCTATTAGATTTTGAAAAAGCCTATGACAGAGTGGAATGGTCATTCCTAAGAACAACCCTCGAGGCCTTTGGCTTCCCAATAACTTTTGCAACATGGTGTACACATTATTGAAAGATTCTCCATCCCAAGTGGATATTAATGGTTCACTCTCTGAAAATTTTATGCTAGGGAGATCCATAAGGCAAGGGTGCCCTCTGGCACTGGCCTTATTTGTTATAGCTTTTGATGCTCTCCACTTCTTGCTAAGAGAAACCACTATAACCCCAAAAGTAAGGGTACTTAGTCTTCCAAATAACCATGAACTGTTAAATATCCAATTTGCTGATGACACAACAATCTTTGTTGAACTAGATGAGGAAAACTTGGAGAAGCTACTAGGTAATATAAATATTTACTGCAAGGCCTTGGGAGCAAAAATCTCTAGAGAAAAATCTATTTTGTTGGGTTGATCTAATAAGCCTCCAGAATGGTTGCACAAGTTTGATTTTCAATGGGAGGGACCTAACAAACATGTCAGGTATTCGGGCATACCATTTGCAATTAGCCCATGTCTAAAAGACATGTGGTTGTGGATCAAAGAGAAAATTGAAAAAAATATGGATAGATGGAATAGGAAATTCCTATCTTTGGCTAGAAGGCTTCAGGTATGCCAGAAAGTTCTCTCTTCATGCTCTATCTACTTTTCCTTAGTCTATCTTTTTCAGTAGTTACCAAATAAAAGAAATTTAGAAGAAAATCAGGGACTTCCTGTAGTTAGATGGGAAAGGAAAGAGGAAAAAACACTCAGTTAGGTGGGATTGGTGTTGCATGGGGAAAGATCAAGGAGGTTTGGGGCTTAAAGATCTGGAAAAGTAAGGAATAGCCCTTGCCAGTAAGTGGATTTTCAAAGCATTAGAGGGTGATGAGCCCTGGAAGATCTTAGTTTGAAATAACATTCAAATGGCTACCCCCAAGCATGCCAAGTCTTGGAAAGATCTGCCCTTCATTGACCTTCTCTTATCTAAGCATACAATTGTTACTGCTAGTTCCATGTTTTTTAGGAGCATTTGGAAGGCTTGGAATATATCAAAAAGGGGTCTCTGGCCCAACTTTCACTACCCACAATGTTAATGCTATGCCCTCATCCAACCCTATATGGTGGAACATGGAGTATAATGGGAAACCTTTAGCTTTACTCCAAGGATGCTCAGCTAGGAAATGGGCTCAAGTTTGGGTGAGAACAATGGAAGATATCTTAACAAATGGTAGGCTAAAAGAATGGGAGGAACTACAAAATGAATTCCAACTATGCCTCTCTAGCTTGAGAACATACTCTATGCTAAGATAGGCTTGGGAACTCACTCCCCCTCTTAAACCAGACAATCCAAACAACAATTTGATTGAGCAGTTGATCTGGAAAGATTCCACACCCCTCAAAAAACTACAAGCAAAATTCATTTATAAAGAAGTAATCTTCAATGAATCCCTAAATGAGCATCTCAATAGAACATGGGAAACAAATATTAACTACACAGAATGGAAAATAATCTTTATCTCAAACCGGTCCTATATACTAGATCCCAAAAAGGCTTGCCTAAGATGGCTTATTCTTTTGCAAAGAGTGCCTATCAAACTAAAACATGAAGACATAGAAATCTGCAACATATGCAGATTTCTAGAAATAGTTAAACATATTTTCTTTGATTGTCTATATGCAAATGAAATCTGGAAACTTCTGTGCAATAAATTATCAATCTAGAATTCAAATAATAAAATGAACTAGAAATAAATTATGCTATGTAATGATAAGAATCTGGGAAAATAATGTGATCTTTTTTGGGACTGTGTAGCTAATGATATTTTTTGGCATTTGTGGAAAGCTAGAAATGGGGAAAAATTCAATGAGCAGAGGAGGTTGCTTGCCGAGTCTACAAAAAGACTCATTTAATTTGAAATTGTTGCACAGGATGTCATGACAATGCAAGCATTTGAAGACAAGTTTCGTAAACTGTTCAAAAATGAGGTAGTGCTTCTCAACTAGAATGAAGTGAATATTGGTTACAGCTGGTAAGTAGGGAAACCCAACCTTGCAACATTCATGAATATAATGGAGATCTTTCAAGGAAATTTTAATGAAAATATCTAGTCGAAGTAGGAACAACATGATGCAAGGGCTACAAAGCTTCTAGCAAACTAGACTGATGGTCCAGAATGATACATTTTGTGCTTCCTTCTATAGTTTTTTCCTACACTGAGTAGTTAATGTATAGATACTATATATGGTAGTCTTGTGGATATGTTGTATTGGTAGCTTAATGCAGAGGTACGAATCAGCATTGTGTATAGATCATATTTGTGTTGGCCCAAATTTGTATTTGGATCAGTTTTGTATATGGCTCAAACTTGTATTTGGCACAGTTGATGATGTAAATCCACATCTTTTATATATGTAAACCCACATCATGTATAGCAGCTGGGAACATAATTGTATATGGGGGGGAACTCCAAAATGGGGGATTATAACTATTGTATAAACACTCTATGATGTAATTTGGTTGGTTGTTCTATTCTTAATATAAAAAATATATAAGTTTTAGGAATTAATGATGAAAGGGCTTCTAAGCCATAGTAACTAGAAAAATAATAGTGGTGGTACTCCACATATTGGATTTGTGACACTAAAGTGTAGAAGTAATGATGCTCTATAAAAACATTATTTTTATTTTAAATACATATTTTGAACCATATTATTCTAACATTAGAGTCATAATTAATGAATAAATTGAGGTTATAAAATTAAGATTACATCACACTCGTAAAGCAAGTTATTACAAGGGTGTTTCTATAGTAATTAAAGTCAAAATAATTTTAGAAACATTCCAACAACACCTAGGTGCATGCAAATTATCATATTCAAACTATTTCTTCAAGAATCAATTTATTTAGGATTTAAACATATGAAATGACCAAATGAAACCTATAAACATGAGCTAAAACCACTATCAAATGTGGAACCAAAATTAGGTGGAAAATCTAACACCTAAGTCATGGAGAATCAAATCCATCCTAGAATAGTAAATTTGTTACACTAGTTACCCAAAAATAACACTCCCTTTTTGGCTTCATAATCACCTCAAATCATTCTTAAGAAATGCATCATAGTGATAGTGAAGATTCTAGAGTAACTCGGCCCCTATGCTTGGATCTTATGCATCATAAGATTTTGTCATAGGTTCTCATATGATCCAATAGATCTTAGAACATTCCTTAAGGTACTAGCATGTGGTATTTTATGCCAAAAAAAATTCCACACACCATTTTTGTGGAGTAAAATTAAATATTAATACCATACTAAATTGTTCAATATTAATTATGGGAGATGGCAAATAATTTTTTTTGAGAACTTATAAAGGTTTAAAAACCTTAGATCCCAATATCA